>PVJL010008234.1:0-62596 GCA_004026885.1 Lyroderma lyra
GGGTGGGGGTGGGGTGGGGGTGGGTCCTGCTGGTGCGCCTGCGCAATGTGTTCGGGTGCTGGTGAATTTAGCTTCTGGAGCAGGTTTAAAAGGTCGTGTCTTTGGGTGGTTTTTCAAATATTCTGCAAATCATTCCACTGATAGTAATTGAACACCAGGCGTAGGGCTCTATGGAAGAGAAAAATGAATAAGATTCAAACCTTCTGCTAGAGCCGTCTAATTGAAAGAAATAAACTGTCAGGTAAAAGTGTAATAAAAGAGCCAACATGGATGTATAAACAGTACCGGAGATGGGAAGTTGGCATAATTATTCTGGTAGTCCTGCCCCGGGAAAATCAGCGAAATATTTGACACTGTTGATTAAATGCTTTCTTAAATGCACTCTTTGCTTGCGACCGCCTGATTTTCCTTCCCCTCTTTAGCCATCTTTCTCCGATATCATTTCAATTGGATTTTCTCCTATCTATGTGGCCATTTTTGTTTAGCCTCATTTGTGGGCGCCGCTTCTTCAGAGAGTCCCTTAAATGTTTTGGCCCAGAACCCTCCTTTCCCATAAAGGGGCTCTCTCTTGGGGTACTTAACTTGGTTTCAGTTAAGTTCTGCATGCTGATGTCTTACAAATGTGTATCACCAACCAGTACTCTTTCCTGGGTCTCCAGGAGGTTAGGAGAAACCTGAACCGCTTTGATTTTTTGAGGTTTCCAGCACATTAAAATAAAAAAAAATTTTAATGCCAGACAGTGACATAAGTCATAATAGTTGTTTTAACACACACACACTTTTTGCAAGATATTTACAAGGTTTAACAAAAATGCTCATTGCTTGTGTACTGTTGTGTATCTGAGATTGCATGTATTTCCTCATTTGAAGAGGATGAGAACCCTTGAGGCTCTGTATCCGTCAGTCCTTCACCAGCTCCAGAATCTGCCTGCCTACTTGGATGTATTTTAGGAACCTCAAACTCAACCTGCTTCATGGTATTCACAGCCTTTGTGCACTAAGAATGGATCCAGGGTTTATCTAGGAGCAGTTTGCTTACCAAGTTCTGCCTAATACTCTCAAAAGGCCTGATTCTTTCTTTCCCCATTTTTTTTCTTGCCAACCTTCTCTTCATCTTCTATCCCCAGGGTAGATATCTCAGAACTAAAGTCCCACGTACAGAAGGAAAAAAGCAAGGAACAGGAATGTAGATAGAGTTCTGAGTTTATTTGCAGTATGCCCACTGAGAAACTTGTAATTTCCTCTTCTCAACACTCCATACTTCACAGGTCTTCTCTTCCACCTTCAGACATGTACCTCTGGTCCAGAGTAGCATACGAGGTCTCCAAGTGAGGGCTGGTGGGAGGGCTGCTCCTAGATATACTCTGGATCCATTCTTAGTGCACAAAGATTGTGAATACCATGAAGCAGGATGAGTTTGAGGTTCCTAAAATACATCCAAGTGGCGATGTCCAGGAGGCAGGGGAAGGGTGTGAATTACGAAACAGCTCAGTGCTATCCCCCAGGGAGTTGTGTGTGTGAGACTGCTATCCTTAGAAGGGCCTGCTTGCAAGGTTGGCCTTTGGCTGGCATTTGATAACTAGACTGGTAAAGAGTTCCCTATACTGATATGATATGACACTTTCCATAAATGATAACGATGGCCCATGGTGCCTAAAATGTTTGTACAAATAATGTGGTTTATGCTGAATGGTGTTTGGAATCTTGACATGTGCTAGGTAGAGAGTGCCTATGTAAACAGCCCCAGTAAAAACTCTGAGCTTCTCTAACGAGCTTTTCTGGTAGAAAATGTGATATGTGTATTGTTATAGTTTAATGCTGGGGAGAAATGATTGCATTCTGTATGAGTCTACAGGGAGAGGCCTCTAGAAAGCTTGTGCTTAGTCTCTTCTGGACTTTGGTAAAGTCCTTCTCCCTTTGCTGATTTTATCTTTTATCCTTTCACTATAACAAATCAGAGCTGTGAGTACAATTTTTTGTGTTGACTCCTGTGAGCCCTCCTAGCGAATCACTGAAGCTTAGGATAGTTTTGAGGACCCCCAACACAATATACGTATTTTTAACCTTCTTATAATAGAATTTCAAGCATACACAAATGTAGAATAATAAAATGCTATTTTAATTTTATAATACTAAAACTATTATAATGAACTTACTTTATATAGCTACAATAACCATCCACATGTGGCCAATCCTAACACACCCTATCTGCTTTTCCCTCTCCATTATTATTATCTTAATATTTGTATTTTGTAATAATCTTAGATTTATTAGAAGTTGCAAAAGGCAGTACAGAGTTCTCATATATTATGTGTCCATTTTTCTCTATCGTTAACATCTTACTTACATTGCTATAGTACATTTGTCACAACTAAAGAACTAACTTTGGTTCAGTACTATTAACTAAGCTCCATACTTTCTTTGAATTTCACTAGTTTTTCTCTAATGTCCTTTTTCTCTTCCAGGATCCCATTCAGGATACATTACATTGATTTTTCATGTCTCTTTAGTCTCCTCTGCTCTGTGACAATGTCTCAGGTATTCCTTGGTTTTTATGACATTGATAGTTTTAAGATGTACTGCTCAGGTATTTTGCAAAATATCTCTCAATTGGGATTTGTCTGATGTTTTTGTCTTGATTAAACTCTGCTTATGGGTTTGGAGAGGGAAAGCACAATTTTTAGCACTTCCTTATGATTTTGAAGCAAATCCTAGATATCATATCATTTCACATGTAGATATTTCAGAATCAATCTTTAAAACATAAGGGCTCTTTTTCCTGAGACATATCCTTGGTGGGAAAGGAACCTTGATATCAGATTCTAGCCTCCAAGGTTATGACACCTTACTGAGTTGTTTGTAAGTGCTGCCAACAAAAATGCATGGTGGCAAGTTCAAGAACTTAATTGTCATTTTTGGGCACGATGACAGCTCTGATGGCTACTACAGCAAAAGAGTTCCAAAATTGCTTTGAAGGATAGACTAGGCACTGGTGTCAGGGCATAGCTTCCCAAGGGGAGTACTTCTAAGGTGACCATAGTGATATTCAGCTATGAGGTATGTAGCTCTTTTTCCAGGATGAGTTCGTGAAATTAATTTCCTGACCAAGTCCATCCTTCCATGTTAAACATATTATTGTACAGCTGTTGGATTTTCTTTTTTCTACAACTCAATATGTCATGAACATCTTTTCAGTTGATAAATATGTTTCAGTATTATTTTAATGTTTATCTAGATTACTATGAAGTCATCCATGTAATAGATTTTTACAATTTCATTTCAATTGTAAGATGACTTTTTGATGAGGAATTAATGAGTCAAAGGGGAAAATATTTTAATAAATACTCTTGCTATGTGTTGCCAAACTACCCTCCGGAAAAACTATCTTTCCAACATTATGGTAGAACCATTACAATTTTTTTCTTCCTTGCTTATTTTTAGGGAACTATGAGCCCACATTTAGTTTTTACATATGTTCTAATAATTTCCTAGGGCACCTTACCAGCTTTCAATAGATATAGTTGAGTGGATCGCACTAAACCTGGATTTCTTTGATTGTTTCATTGCAGCTTATATAAAGGTACTTTCTCTTGTTGCATTTTGCATGGACGGTGCTGACTCTGAGACTGCATCTTCCTCTTTGTCTTAGTCCTCAGAAATAGACCATGAGACAGAGATTTGTGTGCAGATTTATGGGGGAGTGCTCTTGGGATCAATACCTGGTGGAGATGAGAAAAGCCTAACTGGGTAGAAAAGTTGAGCTGTGGTGTGGTTGCAATGAAGACCTCAGCCAACTCACAGGGAGCTCAGGAGGTCAGACTGTCCATCAGTGTTGTTCCAAATTGAGGCAAGGTGATTGGGCTTTTGACCCAGTATCAACCAGCCATTGAATGCAAGCTGCCCTGTGGGGGGAAGTGTCACTTTAGAGGAAGCAGCTTCTTTTATTCAAGGGCTATGAGCCTTCACCAGTGGACACTCCCAGCAGTTGGTGGGGAATGAGATCCTGAAGAGGGTATCTGGGTAGCACATCACAGCATCCATTACAGCCCACCCTTGCACCTCTCAAATCCACTTACTTGCTTGGTATAGTAGCTGCAGTGCATCATGGAACAGTACCTCCAGCATTCTGGTTGGCTCTTTTCCTGGGGAAACCTACAAGAGTAAGGCTAGTAGGATAAATTTCAGCTCTTGGCTATTGGAGCTGATCTTGACACTACAACTGATATTCATCATGACTCTTCTCTTCCAGCCATTCTAGATTCCCCTCACTTTCTTGTTTTTTTCTTTTTCCTTTTTTTTTTTTTTTTAGAGGTGAAACAAAGAGACAGTTTATTGAAGAGAAAGTACACTCCAAGAAGGCAGGAGCAGGCTCGAGCAAAGAGAGTGGCTCAAGAGCCTTTTTTTTTTTTCGGTAGATTTCCCTCACTTTCATCCTACACCTTTGCTGGTTTTGATGGCTTACTTGGTGGGATGTCACAGACCTTCATTCCTGAGGAGCCTGAGCCGTTGGTCATCGTACCTTTCTCAGACCATAGCTAAAATTGGTTAGTGGTTGTATGAAAAGCAGCCCTACTGGATTAACTGGTATCAAACATCCCCCTCCCCCTCCCCCCACTCCTGTGTGTAACAGCTGCCCTTCCTCTTCCCTGCCTCCTGGTTTCTGGCATGAGGAGTGTAAAATGACAGAGCAGCAGCTGTAGTTTCAAGTTAATGGGGTTCTAGTGTGTGTCCTGGTGGAAGTGTTAAACCTCTGAAAACCAGGACTTCTGGATGCAGATTCTCAAGCTGTGGGGAAGGAAGTACAGATTTCCCAAGGGGACCACTGGAATAGTTGGTAAGCAGGGTCACTCCTTCCACCTCTTATGTCCTGGAGCCTTGTGTTCTACCTAACGGGCACCATGCATCTTAACAATGATTGTTGATTTAAGGTATATACCATTCCTGGAGATGGTATCTCCTCCTTGCATAGTATCACCACAATGGCAATTTGGTTGAACTTCAGAATCCCCTCTGTCATTCTCTAAGGCTTAAAGCATCTTGAGTGGTGCATTGTGTAATAGGATCAGTTGAGCCCAACTGAGTTGGAAAAGAGCTGAGCTCTCAAGAGTTCAAGTAGCTGATTAAAGCAGTAAGCCAAAAATGAAAGAGTTAAGCCTTTAGTCATTTACTACAATGGATAAGCAATAGGCTAAAACCAGAGAAAGCAAAGACTCTCCTCTGTTCCATTTTTTCCATGGAATGACAAGTGGTGGCTGTGGTGATCATCTCACTGTTGAGGGAGGCTTGTGAAGGGTAAGGAGTGGAAAAGTACTGCGTATAGAGTTGGAGTGGGAAATAGCATCTTCAAGGCTTCCCCCTCCTCTCTTCTATAGGGAGGTCTCAGCAGAGGTACCTGAAGAAGACTTCCACCCAGGGCCTCAGACAGAGACCTAGGAATGAAGGTGCCTAGGCTAGGAACGTAAATATCTGAAGAGTATGACCAGCCAAAGGGGTCTGAGTCCTTGACTTCACCTCTATTCAGACACTGCAGTGCACTGGCTATGATGTGGGAGGGCAGCTTTCCCCTGTGAAGCCTGCCAGGTGAAGCCTTTTTTAAATTTTTATTTATTTATTTTTGGGTAGTTCCCTGGCTGGGAATCGAACCCAGGCCGCAGCGTTGATAGCGCCAAAGCCTAGCCACTACATCACCAGGGAACTCTCCCTCCAGGTGAAGCCTTTGTAATGGCCTATGGTCAGGCCTGAAAAATCACACGTAGATTTTTAAACCAGGAGCCAGACTCCTCAATCAGTAAATCCCATGATATTGTGCTTACTGCTTTGCTATAAAGAGGGACTCCTAGCTAAGTCGTAGTGTGGGATTCAGTATTGGTGGGTGGAACTTTGCAAGCCCCTGACTACTGCTACCAGAAGCAGCCTTGTGGACAGAAAAGGAAAACCCATACTTGAAGTATGCATTGAGTCCAGTCAAGGTGAATTGCTGCCCTTTCCAGGGTGAAAGACTCCAATGTAATCAACTTGTTAAAAAGTGAGTGGTTGTTTTCTGTGAGAGATGGTGTCATACTGGGGCTGAGCACTGACTTCTGTCACTGGCAGGACATTTGGCAGTGAGAGGAATTGGATCAGCCTTGGTGAGTGGAAACTCATCCTAGACCCATAGCCTCTCTCTCTGCCACCTGGCTGCTCTTTCACGAGCCTGTTGTGCCGGCTTTGCAGTAGCTGATGATAGTCTGGCTGACATCACCTAGCCAAGTCATTCTGTCTACCAGTGCCTCTTCTGTGGCGGATATTCTCTGGTGGGCATCAACATGTGATACTAAGGTCTTTACATTGTGTACCTACTCCCATAGATCCAGCCATATGCCTTTTCCATAAACTTCCTTCTTCCCAAATTTCCAATCTCTTTCCTGGCTTCTAACTAATCACCCTAGCCATTCACTGATGTCCACAAATATACAAGGAGGAACCCCCCGCCCCCGCAAAAAACCAAACAAACCAGAATTATCTTCTGGAGGGCAGGCCCCTTGTAGTCCAGGCTTCCTCTGCTAGGTAAGTGTTCTAGGAGCCCATCTGCATCAGGGTACCAGTTGGCATTGTGAGGAGCTGCATTCAGCTTCATTGACTTTTTTGGGGGAGATACTTTCAAATGTTTGCCCATTTCATGATGGCTGATTTACTTGAACAACGTGTGGCATTACAACACACATGCCCAGACCACGCTGGGTGTTCAGCAGTTTTTGACCAAAAATGACACAATCCCTATGCCCCATGCTCCCTGTTCTCCTGATCTTGCCTCAAGTGACTTTTTTTTGTTTCACCAGATGAGAGAAGTCCTCAAAGGGAAATGTTTTGCTGAGGTGGAAGAGGTGAAACAAAAAAATGGCAGAAACACTGAAAGACATCAAAATGAACAAGTCCCAAAAATGTTTTGAGCAGTGGAAAGTGTCTCGATAGATGTATTTCATGAAATGGAGAATACTTTGAAGGTGACTGAGGTTTAAACATGTAATAATAAATCCACGATTTTTTAATAAATAAATTCCATTTTGGGGGGCCCCCGATATGTATAGTCTTACCTGGGGCCACTATTCTTTTCATGCAAAACAGCCAGCGGCACCGTCCCTGGGAGGATTTCAAGTCTTTCAAGGCCATCGCTGAGTGGTAGTGTAACAGCAGCAGTGACTTGCTGTCAGCCCAGCCATGCACCACACACATGGCTCTTTTCTTCCTTGGCCAGCTGGTCTTAAGGGATCCCCTTTGTCCCCTCTACCCTGACACATGGCTGTAAGTTTGAGCTGAGAAGCACAGAAGCAACAGTGGTAATAACAAGGGGCTCTAGGAGTCCTGATAATCCAGTGTACTTAGACCTTTTTCTATTCATGTCCAGTCCCAGATGTACCAACCACTATCTTTTGAAGGACTGTTTTTGACCCTTCCAATTTGGTTGATCTGGTAGAACTCAGAATATCATGGGAAGATCTGGCCACATGGTCATTTTATGTCCTATAGTCAGGTGCTCTATTTCTACCAGGAACCTGTAGCAAGCCAGGGACTATTTATTGAATGGTGTATAGTTCTCTGCTGCAGATAGTATAGCCATATTTAAAGAGATACTTGCTGAGAATTTTCCATAATTGAAAACAAATGTGGGTCCTGGACAAAAAAACACCCTGAATACTGAGGAAGATGAATAACTGTGAACAGGTCACAAAGAATTGGTAGACTATCAGAGATAAAGAGGCAACTTAAAAGCTACCAAGGAAAGAGGTCAGATTATCTACAAAGGAAAAATAACTATACTGACAGCAAACTGCTCATAGGCAACAGGAGAATTTAATGGTATAATGTTTCAAGGTGCTAAGGGAAAATAATTGCTAACCTAGAATTTTATCCTAAGCCAAACTATCACTTAAGAGTACAGGACATTTTAGATTATAATCAACTAACACTAACTTAAAGAAATATTAAAGGAGGTACGTTAGTAAGAAGTGAATGCAGATGAAATATACAGATATAAGAAACAATGGTTCTTATAAAAAAGAAAACAAACTTAGCAAACTAGGGGAAAAAATCATTGAAGAAACCAGAGGAAGGAAAATGATATTAAGAACAGAAATTTATGAACTAAAAAACAAATAATACAAAGGACCAATAGGATCTAAAGCTAACAGATTTAATAAAACATTAATATATATATATTTTTTGGGGGGCAGTTCCCTAGAAATCAAATCCAGGCTGCAGCGTTGAGAGTGCCGAAGCCTAGCCACTACACCACCAGGGAAGTTCTGAACAACACTATCAGTATCAGCACTATTTATTTCACTACACTCAACAAGAATAGAATATTCATTCTTTCCAAAAGCACACGGTCAGATTTACAAAGAGAGATGATGAACCAGTGCATGGAACACTAAAAACTAAAAAGCATTGCAAAAGGAAATTAAAAATGACCTAAAGAATGGGATGATAATTCATATTCATGGACTGGAAGAATCAATATTGTTAAGATGGCAAGTCTCCCCAAATAGATCAAGAGAGTCAATGTAATCCAAATCATAATAAAAATAATTAAATAAAAAAAGATTATATCATTCTAAGACCATTACAAACCATTTATTTTGCAAGAAGCTATAATTCTGTGAACTTGACAAGAATAGCTCTAGGGCATTTTATTATACTATTTTAGCACTAGGGATTATAAAATACAGCAAAAGATGGATGGAAGTCTACTTTATTCTTGGTGTGGCTTGAATTTATTAAATACTATTGGAGTGCCTAGTATAGTCAAGATACTCTGGTAGGACATGGAAGGATACAAAAATTGTGTCTACATTCAAAGAGCTCATAATCTAGGTGATGAAATAATTAACTTTAAAATATAATGGGGTGGTGAACTTATTATACATCAAGTTGACAATGCACTGTAGAATTGTATGCCTGAAACCTATGTAATCCTTGCTAACAGATGTCACCCCAATAAGTCTAACAATAAAAATGAATTAAAAAAAATATATATAATGGGCAGGTATTTGTGGTCTAGGGGTAAGGTCCCACCTTTCTGTATTATTTTTCCTTTTACTGTAGGAAAATATTTGCATTAGATTGTTTTGTTCTTGTCCATTACATAGGGTTTAACATTAGCTTCAACATACTTAATCTAGAAGGAAAGGGTTTCCAATTGTAGTTCTTACACAGAAATTTCTTTTTGGCAGGGAAAGTAAGAGTGCATTTTAGTGACATTCACTAAATAGCATTATCAGTTAAAAATGAAACAGAAAATTCTATAGTATCTTTGAAATTATGTGAAATAAACTATTAAGCAACCCAAACTTTCAACTTTAAGAGCTCTATCCTTATACCCATCTGAACTTATATCTTGATATGAATACATGTTATGAATATATTAGTTTTCATTTGTTTTTAGGCATTTACATAAACCAGCTGTATATTTTTTCTTTTCCCAAATTATAAATGTCAAGAACCAGTTATAAATTGAGAGTGCCATGAAGTTATACAAAGACAACTATAATTACCTTTAAAACTTTATTGAAATTCAGGTTTAGAATTTAACAATTTAATACAATATTATATTGAGTATTTTCTAACCAGTATTCTCACCTGCTTTACATGATTTCTAGGCACAACTTTTAAGAACTGATACTTCCTGCCTAATTTTTCATAATATGACAATTATACATTCATTAAAATTTCAGATACTGTCCTAAAATTTTTTATCTCAATGTCAGAATTTAAAAAAATAAGCTCAAATATTGAAAATTTAAGATATTAATATTGCAGCCACTGTGATATAGAAAAAAATTTATAATCTTAACTGTTCAAAATTGTTAACATTTAGTGTAGTAATACAGTATGAATTTCTAATATAACCATATGAATTTTTCATTAAAATGATCAACCATTCCCTACTGAAGCATGTCTGTCCAAAGTTATAAAAACCTTCTCTTTTAAAGTAACCTATGCTGACTTACTTCCAAAAGTAACTGTGGCACTTTAAATAAGACATCTGTTCTACCGCATATATGAAATAGCTAAGACGTGGCCTGATCGATCATAGCAGGGTGCTGGAAGAAACATCAAGCATGGCTTTCCTTAAGGAGTGAGTCGTTTGGGGTCACGGGGGAACATGGAGGTCTGACGGATATTGTGCAGTCCCAAAAACAGCATAGTCACACGTTCCAACCCTAGGGAAAACAAAGTAAGTACTAATTTATTTTCTGAAAACCTCTCAGGGTCTTATTAACTGAAAACTACCAATATAATACTTTTCCTTGTCAGGAAGGAAAATGACTTCTATTATTTTGAGTTTATTTAAAATTGAGTGTTTTCGGTCTGAATCAGGAATGGAGATGATACTGTATGTGGAGAGGACAAAATGAGATATTAAGTTGTATGGATTCTGTGAAGTGTGAACTACAAATATCAATGTAAATATCTAAAATCTGTGATTAAACAAATAAAAATACCCATTTTATAAGCCTGTATGTTTTCGAATGAGACCAGATTCTAATTATATAGTTTAGGTCATCCGTGTAAAGATGAGAGGCATAAACTTGTTCAAGGAAGTTTATTAAAGTATCAGAAATTTATTGTAATTCAACAGACATGTAACATGGTGGTTTCTTATATAAATGACTCTGGAGCACATCACTGTACTAAATGCTTTGAGTGTAGAAGAGACTGATTTTGATATGTGCCTTAAATACTATATTGCTGACAAGAATTAAGACCAAGTACCACCTAAGAAACAGAGTAAAACTAGCAAATGAAACTTTTAACATGCTATTTCAGTAAAGTTGTAGAAGACTAATATACCACACACACAAAGAAGGCAAGGTCAGAGAACATTTTTATAAAGCAACAACTTTTAATTTTAAAGGAATGTATTTAACTTCTAAAATATAAGTAAGATAATTAAAATTTTGATTCCTATTACTTACTAAAAAACATCTGCAGATGTGTATTTGAACCTATTAGTAATCTAACAGTAATCTATAAAAACATTACCATATCTCATATTTCTTTCAAATATTAATTATCAAAAATAGGTCACATTTTGATAACCATTTGTGTCCTTCTTCACAAGATAAAAATTTACACTGTCAATCCACCACAAAAGTTTGTAATATTTATGGCATACAAAATGCAAATTACTAAGTAAGAGACAAGAGTCATAAATTTCCAATTAAAATTTAAACTATATATTCAATGTAGCTTTGTTTGTTATAACAAAAGGCTGGTAGAAGCTTAAATGTCCATCAACAGGAAGCTGGTTATCCTTTCAATGGATTCTATGTAGTGATTAAAAAAAGAATAAAAAAGCTCTTTAGGTATTGATAAAGAATGAGTTACAAAACTACAGTAAGTGAAAAATGCAAGGTACTGAATGGTGGTTTATATATTGTGCTACAATTTGTGCAAAATATTTTTTTAAAAGTTTATATATTTTTGCATATGAAAAGATTATTGCACAGGGAGGTGAATGCACACTTTCACATGTACAATATTTTAGAACATATAAATTAGCTGTTCATTTTGTTTCTTGGAAATCAAATTTTCATTTAGTCGTAACTCACTTTAGAAATTCTTATAATTCAAATCTGTATTATACTTAAGCTATTATAGACCTATTTGTAAGCAATGACAATACACAAAACTTATTTTTTGTAGTCTAATGCTAAAAAAATTTAGTTAAAACTAAATGGACACTTTGCCAAATAAAATCTGAGTTGGAACTATTATTGTCATAACAGTAAGGGAATATTACCAATGCCTCCACCAGCATGAGGAGGAGCTCCAAAGCGGAAGGAATCAATGTATGCCTTAATTTTCTCCAAATCTAAAAAACAAAAACAAACATAATTTATCATCTTATTTGGCTTAAAAAAGAGTACAAAAGTGATTACTGTTCAGTGAAGATGAAAAAACAAATAACTGTGTTTCTGGTAAGTCTTTAAAAAGTTTAAGATGCATTGTTTTCAGAAAATACTCATTATTACTTTCTTAAATTTAAGTTGTTTACCAATTCCATGATGTAAGGCTCTCTCTGTTAGCAGCTGAGGATCATGTATTCTTTGAGCTCCTGACAGTATTTCTTCCCCTCTCATGAACATATCATAAGAATTGGACTGTTTCTGCAGGAAAAACAAATGAAAATCACCACTTTTTCAAGAGGCGACCATCCTATTTCCATTAATATGAGGGCTGTCTAGAAAAAAAACCCAGCCTAAACACCTCTATTTTTCATATTACATGGCTGGATACTTTCCCAACAGCTCTCATACGTATGTGGAAAAAAAAATCCAAAACTGTTTCAGGAAGAGCACGTTCATTTTTTCCTACAATTAATGATATAAGTTGCTCCAATGAATATAATTTCTTTAAAACAGGATTACACCGGTGAGGGCTGAATAATAACTTCTTCCTTGCCCCTATCGGATTTTATGCTCCCCTTCTCCCACACCTTCCAATAACAAAGCAGAGCACCATATCTAACTTTTAAGAAGTAGTGCTGATTTTTATTTCACTTTATCAAGTGAAATGTTTTTAAGTGTGATATGAATTTTGGGTCACTTTTAGAACTTCAATTACCAATTGAAATTCCTTTTTTATTTTAAGAAAAGCAAATAAGCATCAATTTACCACAGCTTAACCTATTCCCTATCAAGTTTTAACTAACTTTCCCTGTCTTTCAATAAATCAGTGGTTCTCAAAGTGAGATTCCTAGATCAGTATTCTCAGTATTACCCTGAAGTTGTTATAAATGCAAAATATTAAGCCCCACCCCAAACCAATTAATCAGAAAGTCTGGTGATGGGACCCAGAAATTTGTGTTTTAAAAAGCCCCCCAAGAAATTCTGATGCCTACTAAAGTTTGAGAACCACTGCAATAGATAAATAGATAGTAAAAGGTTACAAGACATTATTTAGATGAACTCCCAGGACAGTATGTGAATTCTTAGTTCGAGGTTAATAATAAAATAATTTGCTAATGTCTACAAATCTAGTAATACTGTTTATTTTTTATATGGTTTTTTCCTCATAAATCTTTAATAAATAACATATAAAAATGATTTTTAATATAAGTTTTTGGGCTTAATTTGCTGGAAGATTCAGATTCCATTTTGACCTGAATTGACAGATACTAGTAGTAATACATATAATAATGTGACCATCGAAACTGCAAATTACTAATGAAAACCATTATTCCCACTGTACAATTTGACATAGTGACAATAAAGTTTTCCTTCTTCCCCCAAATAGGTTATTTACAATCAAATTACTTACAGGATTTCTTGGGTCAGGCATGGTATAGAAAGGTCTTACAGCCAATGGATATTTATCAAGAATATAAAAATCTGTATCATACTATAAAAAGAATAAATACGATTAAAATAGATTTTTAAAAAGTTTAATAAAAGTAAAAACAAGGCTAACATTTTGGTATTTAACGGCCTTTTTTATACATAACTTTTGTGCTTCAAGATTACTTTAATAACACTACATAAACAATAAATATTCTGTTTTTTTTAAGTAATATTTGTAACCTATAGTATTTTGCCAGTATTTAATTTTTAGGAGCAGTTGATTACTCAATCATAACTCAAGTGTTCATTTTTCTTTTTTGGGACATGTAATCTCTAATTTCTCCCCCAATGAAAATGATGCTGTAATAAACTTGATTTTCATTTTTTTTCCTTTGCTTTTCTAGCTCATTTAGTCCTTCAGATACGTTTTGTAGCTGTTTATGTTAAATTACCCCCAATTATCGTTGGGTTTTATAAAGAGTAGCAAAAAATTTAAATATATAAATTTTATAATTTTCATCTTCAAAAAACCTTGATTATCTTTCCAACTAATAATTTTAGTTTAGATATTAAAAAAATTTGGTAGTTTTCTTCAAATGAAAACTACAGTTGAAATAAATAACATTAATATGAAATTATAACATTTTTGTTAGAAAGAATACTTACTATGGGACCTAAATATCATGATTCATAATCTCCCACACATATTAAGTGCATAAATTTATAGTTTTCACTTATCAGGATAAATTTAAATTTTATTCACAAAAATAATTTTTGAGATGCCAGATGGCACAGAAATTTAAATATAATAGTTGTATTTTAAATGTCTCTGTTTTCCTTCTAATTTCACTCCCAAATGTTATTCAGTATTAATCAAGTTTTCTGGACTTCTTTTTGGGTTGTACTGATAAACAAATTAATATGCAAGTAATGTTTTTGGTCCATATATTAGCTACATATTTTCTATGCAGTAAACATGCTTAACATATAAATTATTTTGAATTTGTTCAACTAATTTGTTGAAATAATTTCAATGAGTTGAAACTGCTAGGATAAAGCATATCCAAAATTTGTATTTTGAGTCAAAACTCTTTACTCCTAATTGTAGAGATACTCCTCATCAATCTGTCTCCCAGTGTTTGTTTATAAGAGTTCAAACTGTACAAAACTATTAAAAACTGTGCAGACATTAGTTATCAATGTTTTGAATCTTCGACAGTGATATTAGAAAGAAATTGATTTTTGTGCCATTGTTCAGCTCAGTCCTTTTCATACATCCTTATTCCTTAATAGTCATTTGTATTATTTCATTTTCTTGTTTTTTTCATTTCCCTTAGAATATTAGTGTCTTTGTTATTAGTTTCTAAGAGCTCATTTATGACTAAAGATGTTAATGATTTGTTATGCAAATGAAATACCATATTCTTTGCTATCATTTTACTGTGATGTTTTGTTAGTTGTACAAAAGTTGTGTATTGAAATACAATCATGTTTTATTAAAAAAAAAAAAAAGAAACCAATCACATTTCAACTGCTTTGAAATTAAACATTTTTGCTAAAATTGGAGTGTAACGGGAATGTCAACAGGGTGGACAAGCCGGAACTGGCTCAGCCGAAACAGCATTTTAAAGGCATAAACTCACCAAGGTAGTTTCAGAAATACATTAGCTCCCAGTCAGTTTAGCAGTTTACAGTGACACCAGCAGGAGGAGCTCAAGGACTGTTTTATTTCATTACACAATTCTCTTAATTGCTTTAAAAAAAAATACACTAAGTTTAGCTTTTATCTTCTTTGGAGTTTCAGAAAATGAGATGAAAAAGTAGCTTTCACATAAAGGTCAGAAAGGAGACTCATTCTCCTTCAAAGTCTTATGAATTGGCAAGGATACTTAGGGAAGACCATTTCTGAATAATTTCAAATCCTCATGAGGTCTTTTCTAACTAATTTGACAATGTGACATAGACATCACTTTTAAAGATACATCAGTGCAACTTGGTGCCACAACTGAATACTGAGCTAATCTAACCGTTTGGGCAAAACCTGTCTGAACATTTTTTTATTTTTCCAAGATTTAAAAAACAATATATTGTCCCTCTTGGTTTTTATTTATTCTGGAATCATACTATTCTTACTTTAATGCCAGGATACACTTTAGGGTTAGAGAAAGAAAAACAGCGTGCACAAGAGTCCTACCTTTTCCTTCACCAAACGACCCAACAGCTTTTCATTTGGTGTACTGGAAAAACGAAACAAAACAAAACACAAACACAAACAAAACTGGATCAGATATTTGAAGATCAAACAGCAACTTAAAAGAATTAATAAATAAATGTTATACATAATAAAAGTTCACAATACCAACAAAGACTATTCTTGCCATTGAATGGTTCCACTTCAAAATGATCTCTCTTTTTTGTTACTGTTCATCAAAGGTTTATAAAACAAAAACCAGTATTTCTAAGTCTTTACAATACAGTAGTGTTTATGTAAAAGTTAAATTTCTATAGTCAAGTTGCTACTTTATCATCTATCCTACTTAAGAATATTTTCCAAAATACTTAAGAAAATACTGCCCAACTTAAAGTAATTATAAACTGCATGGTTTGCTTTAAGATGTCACCTAGCAATGTAGAGGCTGCTTAAAGCCATGTATTTGTTAAACAAACAAAAATAAATAAAGGGTTTTGAGTGAAATGCTTTAAGAAAGAACCCTACAAATGACAATCATCTCTTTGCTTCTTACATCCAAATAAATTGTTGTGATGCCTTATTATTATTATTATTATTATTATTATTATTATTTGGGTAGCTCCCTGGCTGGGAGTCGAACCTAGGCCGCGTGTAGTGATGCCTTCTTTTAACTTTATTAAACTACGCAATTAGTTCCAAAATGATAAATTGTATGATTTGAATTTATATCAAATAAAGAACAGTGATTTTTATAACTTTGGGCAATCTTCACAGTTTTATGCCCTAATCCCGTATGGGTATCAATTTAGACCATTGTCTACCTCCTCTAACAGCACTGATTGAAAGAGGTAACTAACATACTAGATGATAAAAATCGCAGGTAAAAGTTCCTATATTCTCTAAAGCATTACAAGCATGGGGGGAGGAAACAAAAAGTGGTATTTATAAACAAAACTACTGACACTTAGACAAACCACTTTAAACTATAACATTTTGTTTCAGATCACAAATTAAACAAAGTGGCATCGTACTATATACCAAAGCATTAATAAAACTTAAGTTCATCAGTTGGGTTAAAAATTAAAAAATCGTTCATTAATATATGAATTCTTCCGTATCTTCAATCTAATTACTAAAGTTTAAAAAATTGCAAAGACAAACCTCAGGTCCTCTTCATCTCCCATTTCAATGCCAGCTTCCCTAAGCATAGCCAATGCTTCACAATACTCTAGCCTTAAAGTTGGCTCCAAAAATTTGAATGGCTCACAGGGGAACTGTTTATTCACCGTCTGAATTTCAGTTTGAAACCTATTTGAGTAATGATTTAGAGTTAATAAAAACGTGTGAGATAAATATTTCCCCCACAAGAGGTCACTGTGGCAATACATAAAAATCACGACAGAAAATTTTAATACTGGTGAAATAAGAAGCACATACAGATTTTATTCTTTCC
Source organism: Lyroderma lyra (assembly GCA_004026885.1). Classification (NCBI taxonomy): domain Eukaryota; kingdom Metazoa; phylum Chordata; class Mammalia; order Chiroptera; family Megadermatidae; genus Lyroderma; species Lyroderma lyra. The sequence goes on from PVJL010008234.1 coordinate 16,967, forward strand.
TTCTTGCTACTACACATTCTTTCCTTTTAACAAAGAAACAATATTTTTAACATTTCACAGAAGTCACTATACACGCAACGATAAGGAAAGGGTAACCCCTGAAAGGTTCAGGGGCGGATGCTCCACGGTCAGCTAAGTTCCCTCTCTCCAGCTGAACCATTCAGCTCCAAAGGCCCTCCTAGCTGTCCTGAGAGCCTGTTCCTAAGTGGCTGGTTGACAGGGACCCAAGAGCCAACTGTACATATTATTAGATCTATGAGTTCCACTGATCATTTTCAAATTCCGAAGTAACTCAAAAGGAAATGCTTTTAGAGCAAAGCTCTTTGTGTACCATCAGCTTCAGTGCAGAAATTGCCTCAGGGACTTCTAGGCTTATCAGTGATAGTAGCAACAGCTAAGAAAAAATATCTGTTAAGTACTGAGTACCTATCTTTGTCACATAAAATCACATTTGAATCAGTGTGTACCAAGAAAAAGTGTTATCAAGAAATGAAGTTAAAGCATGAAATCTAAACACTTAAAATATTTAATAGCATTTCTCAGTTTTATGTTGTTACCACGGTGGCACTGAAGGATTAAAACTTTATAACTCATATCAGCTAACATTGTTAGAAACATAAAATACCCATTTTATGAGGCATTAAAAATATGACTTTTTAATCCTTTAACACTTGTTATCATCAAGGAAGACCAAATTAATGAATACTGGTCCTATCTTCCCCCATTCCCATTATATTGTAAGTTTGTTTAGGAGAATGCCAATTTCTTTCCCATTTTAATAATCACTACAGTATATAGTGTCTACCCTCTAAACAGTGTGTGTAAGACAAAACTGCTGCTTGAAGGATGGTATTTTATTAGGTTAAAAAGTATAGTTTTGCTGAAGTATTTGTGGATGAAATGATAGTTAGGACTTGCTCCCAAATGACAGGGGGTGGGAAAACTGGGTAAAACTAAACTGGCCATGGACGGACAATGATTGAAACTGGGTGATGAGTGCACAGCGTTCATTAGGCTAGCCTCTCTACTTTTGTATGTGTTTTTAAAATTTCCATAATTAATGGAACTGAAAAAAGTACGTTTATAGTCTATAAAAAGAGTAGAAATTAACGCACTATCATTTCCTAATTAGTCTTAAAGACTGTCATGGGACCAATAAAGCTTAGCCACTGATTTATTCAAATCTTGATATAAGAAGAGTTAAGATTACCCCCACAACTGGTTTTTAAATTGCTTTTCTTTGCTTTGGATATTAACTCCCATTCATGTTTATCAATGATTACATAAAAATATAACTATTACTATCTTAAAATATGTTTGTTATTCTTCTGAGATAAATATTAATGAAAAACATGAGAGGAACATGACACAGCCAGGGAATAAAATTTACAACTCACATGGAAGCTTAAAAATTCCTAAATGATTTACAGAACATAGGAAGAAGGGTTTTATTTCCAACTTGTCCTCCTAAGTATACTGGAAAAAGTCCAGTGATAATGGTGCCTGAGTCTCTAATTTGTGCAGAGATTTGATTAATCCCAAGGGCCCGATTCATGGTTGGTCAGTTGTTAACAAAAACAAAAGTGGAAATTTCATATTCTAATATTAAATAGAGAAGATAGCAATACCTAAAATAAATGGGTTTCAGAAACTTTCTTGAATTATAAATGTGAAAAGAAAATGAGAAAAAGCACTATTACTTCATTGTAGTTTCAAAGGATATTTTTATAAGAAAATGTTAGTTCCATAGGTTATATCCGAATGAAAGCAGCTTAAAATAAAATGTACTGAAATGTTTCAGAGAACAAAGATTTTTTATAAAAAGCTGTCTATAATTAATTAACTAGTAATTAAAGGTACAATGCAATGCAGAGAATGCCTGGAAAATATTGGTGCTTATACTACAATATTTTTATAAGATCAATGATTAATTTCTTTGTTCTTGCAATTACTCATTAGACTTGCAATGGAGTAAGATTCATAATATTTCTGAACTCTTTAGGTATCAATGAAGCATATCCAAATATATCAATAATTAATAGTTAAATCAGTGGTCTTTAAATAAAAATTTCAAATACAGTCCTTTGTCAGTTATCAAAGCACTAGATAAGTCTATAATAGCCTACTTAATACTAAAGTACTGTCACAAGTATAGAGAGAGGGAAAAAAACCTCTCTTGATCCTACTTGATCTGCTTTCCATTTTCTTTTATTTTTCTCTATTTTTAAATACCATCACAGGTAAGCAATTTTCAATGACCTTTAAGGGAGAAATGATTTGCCAGTTTAGAGGGTGTACCAAAATTAATATTTTACATAGTCCAATTTTCTGAACATCAATAACATGTCTAATAATTTTCTGTAAATGTTGTCAATGCACCAGGCCCAAATAAGTCAAAAGTGCCTTCATTGTACTAGTTTCTAATCTTTATTGGGCACTCAATGTAAACATAAATTGATCTAAGAATTAACCATTTTGGACACAGATTCGGTAAAGATTAGAAACTAGTAGAATGAAGGAAATCTTTATATCTGAGGTAAGTAACATTACCTTCACTTACAGCTGAGGAAACTGGGGCACAGAGTTAAATACTGTGTACAAGTAGCAGAGGTAGGATCTAAATTTAGGCTACCTGGATCTAGCTGAATCCAAGCTCTTAATCACTACTCCATAACTACCTTCCATACAATAAACTGCTACAAAAGTAACATAGGCTCTATTTCTTGAGGCATTTAGGATGTCAGTATAAAGGAAAATACAAATATGGTTAGGCTGTTCACAATCTGGTAAACTTCTCCACCAAAATGGGCTGAAGCTCCAATTGACTTGGATCCAGAATAGTATTTGGGGTGTAAATTTTTGAAACTACTTAACTGATAATCTAATAACCAAGTTTTTATATATACACAAGTTCAATAAAATCTAGTTTATACATTTCAACTCAAGAACTGCTTTATCCTGAAGAATCCAAGTTGATTTAAATTAAGCCCATTTAGGGATAGGAACTATATATAGATGTATATTTTACCTTTCTTGAAGTCCTCTGAATATTTGTACGAGGGTGCTGGCAATTTCTTCTACAACTTCATGGTAATGGTAATTAAAAGCCATTTCAATGTCCAAACCAACAAATTCAGTTAGGTGTCTGTGGGTATTAGAGTCTTCAGCTCTGAATACTGTAACATTAACAAAAGAAATACATATAAATGGTGTTTTAAATTTTGGAGAAAATGGAATTAAAAATACAATTCTATTTACTAGGACTCAGATGGTACTATTTTCATTATCATGATAGGGGTGGAAAGACCTCTGAAGAGCCATCTGTTTCAGCATTCTCTTGAATGGCAAGTTTATTACAAACTCCTATAGTCCGATAGTAAAAGCTGTAACGAACACAAATTAGTAAATGAGGCTCACGAGAACCCCGAGGGAGTAAAAGATCCTGAGGTGCCTTTTCCTTAATTAAAAATGGATTCAATATAGTGAGTTCTCATTTTATAAAAACTTGACTCAAGCTAAATGAAATCTGTACAAATGGAGTAACACTAGACACATTTCAGCCATAACCTCAGTCCAGCTCTTATCCTTCACTTTCCTCCTTTCCAGTCTTCCTGCTCCATCTTTCACATTAATATTCCTATAACACATTTTTGCTCAGTAACTTACAATAGTTCTCAAATGACTACTGTAATAAGACATAAAATGACACAAAGTCTAAAACTTTTATGCTTTCATAATTTAATCCTACCCTATTTTTCCCATTTCTTCTTAATACCATCTTATTTTTATTTTCTCCCATACTCTTTACTCATCTTGCTTCTTCTGACTAGAATGCCATCTCCATCGTCCACCTCCTACTCTGTTCTTAAAGCCCATTTCAGTTCGAATTTTCTTTTATACGACTCTAGCAAACTCCATCTTCTCCCTCTCTTTACACTACCTATAACACATAATTAATGTCAATCTGATGACTGTATGGAACAATCAGATTATTCACTGTGAAAATCAGTTGATTATTTCCTGTGACTGCTATATGTATGCATGTCTTATTCTGTCTTGGGAGCAGGGACAATGTTTATTCCCTTGTTACTCAAAGCATGCTCTGTAAATCAACAGCATCAGCAGGACCAGGAACTTGTGAGAACTGTAGGATCTCAAGCCTCATCCCATACCTAATAGTCGGATTCTGCATTTTAACAAGATCCTCAGGTGATTTTTGTGCACATTGACATTTGAGAAGTGCTGGCTGATTCTTCTTTTATGTACAAGGCACTTGGTGCAAGTCTATATATGCAGCAGGTGTTCAACATATAATTGTTTAATAAATTCAGAAAATTATGACATTTAATGATCTTGCCAGTTTCTCTATTAGCAGGTATTTAATTTTTATTAAGCTATCTAAAAATTTACTTCTGTAAAATAACTTGGTAAGTTTTAAAGAATGAAGTAAAGCTGGTTTTTGCTTATAATTAGTTTCATAAAAGAATGTGCCACATGATTATGTGTTCACACTTGACTTCTAGTAAATACAGAGGGTACCCAAAAATGTATACACATTTTAAGGAAAAAGTATTAAAACTGGAATTCAAAGTGGTTACCATCACCATCCATACACTTCTGATTACAGTGAACTAATCTTTAGGCAACGTAGGCAACGTTGGCCACTTGTATCACTGCACATGTCATTTCAGTTTCTTCCCAAAGTACCGCCAGTGTAGCTGGTTTTCTACGGTACACCACAGCCTTTAAGGTCCGCCACAGGTACAAGTCAAGGGGTGTTAAGTCAGGAAACAACGTTCTAGAATTTCAAATATCACTTCAAAAGGGTCTTGTGCTCCTTGAACGACAACTGTGTTTCCACCATTTTCTTTGACTGTCCTGCCTGTTGCATTCATTCGATTAATGCCATCTTTTGAGTGAACACCATACTACACATTGCTACTGTAATTTAATTCAACTTGGAGAAGTAATACATAGATAACATCCATTAAAATGTGTATACAGGTTTTTGGCACCCCTGTATATCTTAAAAACTGTATTATTATAATCTATGAAATAACATATTTGCTAGCACTTTCTAATAGACTTTAGCATATTATCAATATTAAAAACAGTATAAATAGTAATAGCAAAAGAGAACAGCTTTGGAATAAAATTGGTAGCAAAGTATACAGAGGTACACTTGTAAACTTTGAACAGTAGTTAAGAAGCTATCTATCAAGGACAACAAAACATATTATTTGGAAGATTGCAACAACTACTTGTTCTTTAGTGCTGATGGAGTTGGAAGGACAATCCAAAAGAATTAGAGCTAATTCTGTTCTAATTATATTTATTATACCCTTAGATATATTTCAGAAGGTTTATATTTTCAAAGCATGCATTTTAAAAATCAAATATTACCAAGATAAGTTTTTTCTTCCTTATTCTTCTCCAGGAAGAGAAAATGCTTATGATTCTATTACATAAATGATACTCAACTATTTAAGGAATTATTTACCATACAATATTTTTTTAAAATTGTTAGACTTATTGGGGTGACATTGGTTAGCAAGAATTACATAGGTTCCAGGTGTACAGTTCTACAGTGCATTGTCAACTTGTTGTATAAGTTCACCACCCAGTGTGAGTTCTCATTCCATCACCATATATTTAGCTCCCTCTCCCTCCCCACTTCCTCCATACCCTCCCCACTTGTCCCACAATTTCTTTTTACAAATGTCTACCCAAGCACATTGTCATTTTTACCTCTAAGTTTAGTGTTTAAGTAGTCAGCATATAAAAGGATTTAGGCTTTAAAAATGTGTCTCTGTAAAATGTGTTTCTAAAACTCTAATTATGGTACAATTAATGAATTTTGAGAAAACCGTAATTGCCAAAATCTTACCTGGTCCAATACAGAATACCTTCTCAAAATCAGCACAAATACACATTTGCTTGTATAGCTGTGGGGACTGAGCCAGATATGCATTATTTTTAAAATATGATACAGTAAATACATTGGCTCCCCCTTCACTGGCAGCTGAAATATATAAACGTAGATGTTATTATAACCAATTGTAAGTTTATCAATGCAAACTTTTAATAAAAATAGTTTATAATTTTGATTCAAGTACTTAAAAAAAATTGGAAAATCAAGAATTGCACCGAAACACAGACTATATATGTCTTATACCTGATTCTACAGTTTATATTTAGGAGAAATTTGCTTCTTGGGCTATACCTTTAATTTAACTTCTTTAGGTATACATATGCTCTCTTTTTTGTATCAATTTCAAATCTACTAAAGCTACTTCAGAGTTGTAAAAATTTTTTTACAAAGGAGAAAAGAGATTTTTTTTTTTTTTTAATATGTGGGTAGTTCCCTGGCTGGGAATCGAACCCAGGCTGCAGCATTGACAGCGCTGAAGCCTAGCCACTACACCACAAGGAAACTCCTGAGAAAAGATATTCTTAATAATTTTTCTAAATTATCAAGAATGCAATGTTCAAGTTTTTTATTTACAACTAAATGCCACTACACCTTTTAGTGTTACTTAAGCGACTCTAAAAAGTATAAAATGATTAAGTTCTCATATAAGAATGAGAATGACATTTTCCCCATCTGCAGTATTGAGTATTAATTTTACAATGCAGTTTATACAAAACAAAATTACAATGTCAATTTAACAAGAAACCTATATAATGACAGTAGTTCTGGTGCAACTTATATAACAACAATTTTCCTTTGTGTGTTATTGCCTCATTCTATAATCATTATCACAGAATGATTCCTGAAATAAGGGGATGTAGTATTATTGATGTTAGTGATATGTGACTGCTGCTATATAGCATAGTCTTCAAAATAAATTGTCTCACAGCAATTAACCTTAAGGGATACTTGGGATTCTCAAATTAAAAAAAAAATATGAAGGCATGTGGGGGAAAGCAATTCATTTTTATACTTGATTTTAGCTAAAAGACCAAAAAGCAATAACAAATTATTTTTGAAAATTAAAAAAAATATCTTAAGACATACCTGAGATAATTTTAGGAGTTTGGATCTCCACAAAACCCTTGTTAATTAAAGTTTCGCGGAAAAGATGGCAAATGCCAGACTGGAGACGAAAGATTGCCTGACTAGTTGATGTCTGTAAGACAATAACACAATCTAATTAAATCAGTTTGACACATAAATGAATGAGACTTCCTGGGTGCTGCAGGGCTTCACAGAGGACATAATGCCCCACCTAAGTGTGTTAGCTGATGTTGCCATGTGGGCCCAATATTGCCAGATTCACCTCCAACTCTTTAAGGAAAGCCATTTAGATCTAATGTGAAAACCCCCATTTTTTCAATGGTGGCAATGAATTTAAATTTAAAAAAAAAAAAGTCAGCCCAAGAAAAATACTCTTTGGGTCAAATTCTAGAGGCATACCAAAAACGTATGTGAACAAGTAGCACAACTACAGTGTAATGTCTAACTGCTGTGAACGAAATCATGAAAGCTCTGAGGTTTATACACAGGATCAAGAGGACTTTTGATTATTGCTAGCCTTTTCTATGTACTACAAATTAATATAGAAAAAGTAAAAGCAGAAAAAAGCAAATAATCAAGGGAAACATGAATGCATGGTAAAGGCAGCCCTGTATGACCACAGAAAAGTTGCAAAGAACTCCTAAAGTGACAAAGAATTTAAGCTTTAGGCAGAGTGTTATGTAAGGGAGGAAGATGTGGTCAAAACATTAAGAAACAAAGATGACATTGGTTTTACCATAATGATGAAACCACTGAACTCTTTCAATTGCAACCAAGCCAGAAAGAGAAACAGAACACCAATGAGAGGACTATATAAACCAACAGGTGCCAACTACTTCTTTACTATTATTGTTGTGCTCAGATCAAATTCAAAGGATTGAGGCATTAATTACTAATCTCTACCAGGTTGTTCATTATTTCTCTCACCATTTTGTAGTGATATCCATGGTTATGTTTCCACTTGCTGATTCACTTGTCTAAAACAAGTAGCACCTGGAAGCAAGCCCATTTTCTAGGTTCACATTCTTTTGTGACTTCAAAACGAAGCAAGTCAATATCCTGTGAATTATTACCTGACTGTCCTTGTTGCCTATAATTCTTTTTAGGGAAAGGGTCAATTAGAAAGGTAAATTGTTTCTTGCATTGCCACACTTACATATAGGCAAATGCCAAGTAGTTCTATAAACCTGAGACAGGTATATTATCTCTGCCCTCCTGACTTTGGCCTAGTCATGTTACTTAATAAATAAATGAGGCATACCCTAAGATCTATGACTCTGTTGTCTAATCTTGTATCCTGGTTAACAGTAGCTCTTCCTTCCTAAAAAAAAAGATGAAAAAACATATTTTTAGTATTTTTTTTTTCAGAACACAAAAAACTTTTAGAAGCCACATTTACTTTTAATTGACAATAGGTGTGTTTATGCATCTTAATATTATGCCCCTAAATCAGGGATCCAAGAAACAAAAAGCAGGGCTAGAGAGAAGTTCTTAAAAGAAAGAGAGAGAGATAGGAAAGAAGAAAAATGAGAATGAATAGGGATTAATACTTTCTTCCCACACCCCCAAAACCTTGCCTCATTATTGGGACATCAGAAGAATTAGCCACCTACACCTTCATTGATTCCTGGATTTTACCTGATAGTTAAACATTGAAGGAACAGATAAAAGCTGATAAGTGTAGTAGTTCTCACTGTATATTCTGGGCATCAGTGAGACACAGGGAGTCCATGAAGTCAAACCTGCATTCCATAATACCTTTTCATTCTCATTTTCTCCTGACTATACTGAGGAATCTTCCAAAAACTTCAAGGATGTGTGCTATCACAATAGAATGAAGGCAGAGGCAGATACGAGAATCTAACTGTTGTCTATTAAGACAGATATTACAAAGACTTATAGATATATTTATAGTATTGTCACTTTTAATAAATAAATATTAAAAATTTTCTATTTTAACTTATACTGAAAATATTTACAGATATACCTAAAAAAACAAAAGCTGTGGGGTCAATTATTTTTAAGAATGTAAAGGGATTTATAGATAAAAAAGTTTGAGAATTGTTGATGTTAAGAGGAAATTTAAATAAAAATGAAGCTCAAATCAATAGGTACCCTTTATATAAAAGCAGGGTATCATGTTTTCAATGTTTTGCAGACTAAACATATAGAGGAAGCATAGTATTTCAAAAGCATAATTTCTACCTCGTCTCCTTCTACCTCAGGCCGAATGGCATCATCCAGCTGCAGGGGCAAACGGGGTTCAGCCAAACTGATCACATAAATCTGAAAGTGAGAGATTACCAAAAACATCATGAAGCACACAAAACCTGTTATCCTTTGCTTAAAAAACAAAAACCGAAAAACAACAGTTGACTTAAACATAAAGCAATGTTTGCATACATTTTTAACTGAAACTACTTGCTAAAATCTAACAAGATAATACATGTTTTTTCTCACCTATAAAAGAAGAATACTTCTTGCCTCCCTCCCTGGATTATTGACACAGTCAAGTGTGATAACACATATACAAACACTTAAGGTGCATACTAACATGATAAATAAGTAATAACTGGAGTTGAGGGGTCTGCGTTTAAGGCCTTCCTTTGTCACATAAAAGCTATTGTTAGGCAAATCAATCTCAGAGCTTCAATATTCTACTCCGTAAAATGAAGTGTGTGGTTAAGAATCAAAGGGAGTACTGAATATAAACCCACTTTGCTCATTTGAAGGGGTCCTTAATAAATGAGTTATTGTTACAGTGGTACCTTGGTACTCGTTGTTAACTGGCTCTGGGAGGTGCAATGAGTCTCAAACAAATGATGAGTACTGGACAAAATTTTCGCATCAAAATGCATCAAGTACCAAATTTGATGAGTTTCAAAGCAGTTGAGTACCAATATATGACTGTATTGTTAACAGCATTTATGTTTTTACCACTAGAACCAAAGTCAGCCCAACTCAGCTCTCTCTCTCCTTCCTTTTCTCCTTCTTTTCCCAAATATTCCTGCATTGCCTTCTTTCATCAAACATGTTATATATCATTTTCTGCTGCTCTCCCAGCTGGGAGTGGCTATAAAGGGTATTCCTTTATGGTGTTAAATACCTCAATATTCACTCACACTAATTGCACACTTTAGTGCTAGAAAGCAGTTAGGTCATAAAGAATTAGTTACTCTTAAAACACGTTAACCCTACTAATTATTCCCAAATATGCCTGGAAAACCTGCTAAAGTGCAAAGGGAAACAGACCTTATTTAGTCAGTAGATCACATTTAGAATTCAGCTGAGACACTTCAAGAAAAAGTGTCAAAATAATACTTCAGTCTTCCTCATAGTAAAATACAATTAGTTGTCACCACCCCCTATAACCAAATTGTAGAGCTTCCCTTTGATGAGTTAACAGAAACTTGATCTCCAATGCCAAGTTGGAGAATTGGACAGGTATCTCTTTTATTTTTATAATTAGTAGAAATTCATCGTCTCCTTCACTAGGTTGTGAGCACTTTGGTTCTTAAAGCTTCACACAGTGCTTGGCACCAAGTTTATACTCAGTACCTGCTGGCTGAATAAATAAACAAACAAACACATGAACGAATGAATGAATGATAAGAGTCATTGCTTATTAGTTTCTATTTAGTATACAATATTTATGCTTTGTGACAAACTTTATAATTGCTTTTACTGAGGCAAAATTTGTAAGCTCTTTCGGCTTTATGTAACATTTATTAAGGTCATACTAAATGCTAGATAATTAGAATACTTTAGTACATTTATTTGCTCTATTCACCAAAATGATATGTTACTTGGAAGACAGGGAGTTGTTTTTCTTGGTCAGCATACCCTTAGGGTTGGTTTGCATTTACTAGGTTCCAGACTTCTTGGCAGGGTTGGTTTAAAATGAGACTTGCATGAAGAGAACAAAGTAATTTGGCAAGTAATTAGGTCAGTAGAAAATACAATATATTCCAAGTCTTGAAGAGTTCCATGACAAACAATTCCAGTTAAACAAGGTTACTTCCAAATAAGTGTACATGTATGAGTCTATCTTTCTACATCTGTCTGTCAAGTCTGCCTGACTGTTCTATTTTACATTTGCTCACAGGGTGTGTGTGTGTGAGAGCGAGAGAGAGCGAGAGAGAGCGAGAGAGCGAGAGAGCGAGAGAGAGAGAGAAAGAGAGAGGGAGAAAGGGAGAGAGAGGGAGAGGGAGAGAGAGCAAATGTAAGAGAACAATCAGGCAGACTGCTTAAGAGAAATTTAATGATGCATTTTATAGACAGAAACTCGGCCTGCACCTGAGGACTACAGGTTCAAAATCGCAGGGTTATTTCAACAGTATTAAATATATGTGAATTCAATTACACTATTTTAACAGTCAATGATAATGAGCACTCCTACTTTTTAGGTTTGAGAAGAAAATGGATGTGGGATAAATTGTGTATGAAAAGAAATGTAAGAACAATATGGTATTGTGTCTTTTGATTTTTTTAAACTGTGAAATATCAGAAACAAAATGATTGTAAGGAAATACAATGACTAAGAATTAGTATAATGAATCGACATTTAGAAACATATCATCATAAGAAAGTTCAGAGCATAACAGCTTCATAATAGTGAATAAAGCTCTTCTGATGTGTTTTATATTTTTCCCTATGTGACTATTGGTAGATTATTTGCAAAAGTGGCTGCAATAATTCTTCCTGTTCCTGTATACGTGTCCTTTTCCAATGATGTTGCCTCTCCTCCCATCAAGAGGTGGAATCTATTTCTCTACCTCTTAAATCTGAGTTTTGCTATGTTTGACCAATGGAATATTTAGCAAATGTGACACAAGCAGAAGCTTGAGACGTTTGCACACTAAGGCTCCCCTCTATCGCTGCCGGGAATCATTTTGGCACCAGGGCAACAATTCTTGGTTAGCCTGTTGGATGAGGACAGGCCACAGGAAAAGGCATCCAAGAAGTGTCAGTGAGCCCAGTCATGACATGTGGAGCAGATGAGCCAAGCCAATCTAGACGGGCCAATCCTAACTGTGAAATGCACAGAATAGTGAGCAAATAAATGTTTGTTGTTTTAAGTCACTAAGTATTGGGGTGGTTTGTTATATAACAAAAACTAATTGATTCAGAAATGAATTTATAAATTTCAATATTATGTATCAACTCTAACTATTAAGAATATACAGATTTAACATGAATAGTTATAAGAACTACTAATTTCTATTTCTGTACACAATTTTATATTTTGAAAAAGGTTACCTTTTGAACATGTAACTCTACATCTTGCTGTGTACAGCTTCCAATTTTCTGATTCACTTTTCTCACAACACCTTCTATATCTACGATGCTCTCTTTGTTGATGCTATCAAAAGAAAAAATTCCCAACTTTAATCATCTCGTCAGAGGTGTCAGAACTCATTTTGTGTTTCAACCGTAAAGCTGAATATATTAAACTCTTCTTTAGTAGAGTAATTCACTTGAGACAAAGTTAGTCTATTTAACCTACTTACAATAAGCTATTATGGAGCACACCTTGTGAGATTCCTTGAAGAGATGGTTTTCTAGATGGCATAATTTAGTTACCATTTATAAAATACTCTGAACATAAAAGGCAACAGGACCAGCTAAGAAGAAGTTAACTGTGAAAAGCAGGAAAAAGTCTTTCAATTATTTATTAAAGAACATTTCTCTCCCTATAGTTGAAATTTACTAAGATCAGCATTTCCTATAACAAGAAACATAGACGCCAATAAATGCAGTTATGGGTATGTAATAGAACTAAATAATATACGAAGGTCAACTGAAAAGATTTCAGGATAGTAAGAGGAATTAGGGTGCTATAATTAAATCTGAGTACACACTGTCATTGACTGAATTTATGGCAGACAGCTTATTCGACTGTGTAATCCCACTCAAGAATGTATGAAGCTTAATATACACTAAGAGTAAAATAAATGCATCTTCTGGGCAGTTTAAGTCTAAAACAAACTTGAATTGTGAACAAAAGACACTTAAATTCTGAATATAAAATTCACTGAGAGGCTTATTAAACTCCCCAAGTGATCATTTTTTTGATCTTTAGTACATAACCAGTAGAGAAAGTGTATAATCCAGAAAGGTGGTTCTCATACAAAATGTACCAGTTTTACTTTTATGTATGTTCTTGTACTGATAGAATGTGTCACAATGTATTTATGGAAGAGGGTTAAGATTTAACTTTCAGATCTTGGAGAGTGATGTTAGCATTATGTCGGATCAACTAGCCAAAGGCAATTACTCCCGTAAAACTATCAGTTAAAACTCTCAGGTGGCAACTGGAGCTGCCCAGTAAGGTAAGAAAGAAAAAGCAGAAAAAAAATGCAAGTGTGACAACTGGGAGAGTGTGGAGTTCCGGGGTAGCTAGAGTAACAGAAACGGCAAACAAATATTAGGAAAATTATCTATCCTGGATGCCCTCTTTATCTGCTAAGTCATAAACCCCAGTTAACTTTTGTTATTAACCCCTTATGATTCAAGTCGCTTAACAGAATCCAACAAAATGAACGCCTAGAATCTAAACAAAACAACAACAACAACAAAAAGATGTAACTATCATGGTAAAAACTCTATTAATTCCAATGAGGTATTGGGCCCTTCCTTAGTAGTCGTGGTACTATTCAACAAGATTACAGAAATTCAACAATGCTTATTAATATTTTACAAAAGAGAACATCATAATTCATTTCAATGAGCATCTGTTCAGGGTTGGAAAAGGATTAAAGTTAGGATAATAGATAAAAAGTGGTACAGTAAGAAAAATTCCCAAGATCTAGATAAAATCTTGTATACTGAAGAAACTCACAATTTATTATGGTAAACGAGGTAGCTGGCAAACTAAGATAAGGTTCTTCTGAGACCTGAAGGGATGAAGAGGCTTCAGTTTATTGTTAAAAGGATTTTCTAAAACCGGTAATCAATGCCACTGAGTCTTTCTTTAATGTGACTGCTACCTACCCATTGCCTGTCTGTTTGCATGAGCAAATCTGATACTTGAATATCTGATTCAGGCATGAGAATTCTGTTGCTTATCTTACACATTTCCAGAAATACGGAAGGTTTTCTCTTCCTTACTGATCCATCAGTGTATGGCTTCATTGAGTAACTTGACATGCTCCAACTAGAGCTACATTCCCTTACCTCACCATGCCCTCTGACTCCCTAATGGGGAGGCCTTTGTTTATCAGTCTTCTTCAAGCCAACTCAAGTTCTACTCTGAAGAACTAAGTGCACTCCGAGCACTAAGCTAGTATCATTCCAAAAAGAAGCTGGAATGTGGTAAGATATTCTGCCCAAGGCTAGCTAAAGTTTCAAAAGGAAACAAAATTTTCTTTCTCCCTCAAAAGTACCAGATGATTCCCTTTATCCAGGACCTGAAACTAGGACCTAAGCCTAACTTTTTAGTACTTTATTTAATTCAGTAGTAGTATGTGCTAAAATAGATTAGCTAATGTATTTTGAGGAGCAGCCAGACAGCACAGATGAGATCCTGGCATGGGCAAGATGTTTGCTCTGCCTTCAATAGTTATGTGATCTTGGGCTAGGTGCTGATTGTCTCTGGGTCTCAGCTGTACATAGGAATCACAGCATATACCACAGTGGTGGTGTGAGGATCAGGAGCCACCCTGACAATCTCTCTGTCTGTCTGTCTGTCTATAGACCAGGCACACACACAATGTTTTGGCACAATTTATGTTGGAAACACAAACACCATTGGCTATACTGCATCCAAAAATGATTAAATTTTATGCCTCTGTATAAAGTAGGAATTTTTACTTCTATAATTTGAGAAGCTGGTAGAATAATGGAAGTTTGAGAATTTAGTAGAATGCAGTAAAAATGGAAAACTGAGAAGAAATGAAATGGAAGGTATTATTTTCTTGTATTTATTCTGACCCACTGCTATGTAATAGACTGTAAATTACTTTTTAAAATTTGGTTTAATTACATTGGACTACAGACTGAACCAACCTACTATGGAAGTAAGAGCTTATGGCCGTTACTTGCGTAGCCACATAAACATGCAGCCTGTTTCTTACTCTGTAAAATGGAATACATGACACAACACATAGATGATGTATTGTAGAACTGCACACTGAAAAAACATTAAAGCAAAACAAAAGAGTCAAATTTGTTTAAAAGGGTCAGGGTCAAACTAGAACTCGCTAATTAGTGATAAGAAAAAGTTATAGTGGTATAATTAGAGTCAATATAAGAGGAATAGGAATACTTGAATAAGTTACAGCCAGTATAAGCACAAAATTTGTAGAAAAAGTCTAATTAGTATGATTATGTTAAGATGGCTTAATACTTTATAGCAGGGGTCCCCAAACCCTGTTAGGAACCAGGCCTCACAGTAGGAGGTGAGCTGCAGGTGAGGGAGCGAAGCTTCATCTGTATTTATAGCCTCCCCATCACTGGCATTACCTACTGAGCTCTGCCTCCTGTCAGATCAGTGGAGGCATGAGATTCACATAAGGAGTGCACAGTTCACAATAGGGTTTGTGCTCCTATGAGAGTCTAATGCCTGATGATCTGAGGTGGAGCTGAGAAGGTGATGCTAGTGTTGGGGAGTGGCTGCAAATACAGATTAACATTAGTAGAGAGGTCTGACTGCACAGAAACCATAATAAATCAGACACTTGCAGATTCTTATCAAAACCTTATCAGTGAGTGGCAAGTGACACTTATATATTATTAAACAATGTAGAAATAAAGTGCACAATAACTGTAATGCACTTGAATCATCCCCAAGACATACAACCCCCACTCCTACCTGCTGGGGTCAGTGGAAAAATTGTCTTCAATGAAACCGGTCCATGGTGCCAATGGTTGGGGACCGTTGCTTTATAGTGTATATACTATAGCTTGACTGTTACCATAAAGAGACCCTATAAAGTTTTCAGTTTTACATTTTGAAACTAATATGCCCCTATGTCTATATTTTGAAATAGGGTTATGTCTAACAGGTAACTAAAATCCTCAGCAGGAAAAATCATCCATGGTGGAAAACAGAGGAACTTCTGTGAACTATTTTATTGTAGGAGAAATAGAAGTAAATAAAACACATCTTTTCAAGAGCTAAGTCAGCTATTTTTATTATTACCACCACCTCCCAAACACACTATCACTGCACTGTGTTTTATATTTCTTTCATTTTCCAACAACCCTTTTGACCCTACATATAATTAATCACTCTGCAAATAAGATGAATTAGGATAGCCTGGATATTAAAAATTTCCTAATAGGCACAAGAGACTTCATGTCATCCATTAGAAACTGTCAACTGTCAATTTAATAGTTTAAACTTAAAATAAAATTATTAAAAGCACTAATCTTCATATAAAGTATTCATAAAAATATTTTTGGTTGGCTGTATCAACTTTTTTAGAAAAACAAATGATATATTGTATGAATAACTCAATTACAAAATATGCAACTTGGGAGAAAAACAAATAGTACTCAGTTATGTGAAGGAATAAAATCCCATCTTCCCAACACAAGTGCCATATAATTTACTATTAAAGGCTTCACTAATAATCTCAGGGGCACTTTCATTTTATCTGTTCTATCAATCTTGATTATAAGTTTTTTTCATGTCTATATTACATAAGAAGCAACAAATTAAAGAAAAGGTCTGGTGGAACTGTTAGAAGTAGGCATAACTGTTATATTGGGTAACAGCTAATTGCAAAGAATACATATTAGAAAATAAAACAAAACAAACAAAAACAGGAAAGTGGCAAAGAACCACACCATTACCTAGCACAGTAATATAACAGATAGCCACAATAGCAGGCCCTCTATCATTAAGAAAAAGTTAAGAAAGGCTGTGTAATAAAGATTTCAAAAATTGTTAAAATTGTCAAGCTAGTTTCTGTACTTGAAGGAGGTAAGCTTTACAGCATAAAATGATGAGTGATGCCTTGTTATGTAATGTTTCCAAAAGAAAAAAAAAGTTCTTAGTATATCTCTGCAGTACACTAAATTATTTCCCCTGTGGTAGTAGTATTCACCCACACCTTTGCCCTGGCTTCAAGACAGAAGGTATTATACTTCTCTGCTTCCTTGAATTTGGGTTTGGCCACATGACTTGATTTATCAATGAGATGACAGTGGATATGATGCCAGCAAAGGCCTGAAAGGTATTTGTGCAGCTGAATGTGCCTTTCAGCATTCCTACTTCTCTCTTGAGAAGATGATGTTTTTAAGTAGCTGCTAGCTCAAGGAAGCTGAGAACACAAGGGAGAGACCAGGACCCAAACCACAGCTGCAGAAGACGCCTAGATAGGTCAAACTCAAGCTGACCCACAGATTTGTGAGCAAGAAATCAAGGTTTATTGTTTTATGTTGATGAGTTTTTTAAAATTTATTGTAAAATACAGAATATATAACATTTACCATTTTAACTACTGGTAAGTGTACAATTCAGTGGCATTCACAATGTCATACAACCATGACCACTATCCATTTCCAGAACTTTTTCAGTATCCCCAATAGAAACTCTGTACTTATTAAATGGTTAACTCCCCATTTCCCCCAGCTACCTCGCACCACAGCTCCTGGTAACCTTTAGTTTACTATCTGTCTCTGAAACTAACTATTCTAGGTACCTCAGGTTAGTGGACTCATACTTGCCTTTTTATTTCACTTAGCATAATGTTTTTAAGGTTCATCCATGTTATTGCATGTATCAGAATTTCATTCCCTTTTAAGGCTTAATAATATTATACATATCACATTTTGTTTATTCATTCATTTGTTCATGATCATTTGGGTTGTTTCCACCTTTTGGTTATTATTAATAACTGCTATGAACAATAGCACACAATGATCTGTTTTCAAATCTTTTGGGTATCTACCTACAAGTGGAATTGCTAGATCATATAATAATTCTATGTTTAACTTTTTGAGGAATTACCATATTGTTCTCCACAGTAGTTGTATCATTTTATATTCCACCCAGCAATGCACAACCGTCCCAAATTCTCCACATTGTTACAACAGTCTTTATTTTTGTTAAAACAAATTTTTTTAATGGTCATCTTAATGTGTATGAAGTGGTATCTTATTGTGGTTTTGATTTCTAATTCCCTAATTACCAGTGATACTGATCATCTTTTTCATGTGCTTATTGGCTACTTGTATATCTTTGGAGAAATGTCTATTCAACTCCTTTGCTCATTTTGAAATTGGGTTTTTGTTGTTATTGTGAGTTGTAGGAGCTGTTTATATATTCTAGATAGTAATCCTATATCAGGCATATGATTTGCAAATATTTTCTCCCATTCTGTGGATTGTCTTTTCACTCTCTTGACAGTGTCCTCTGATATACAAAAGCTTTTAATTTAGATGAAATCCAATTAATTAGTTTTTCTTTTGTCCTCTGTGCTGTAGGTATTATATTCACAAAAATCATCACTAAATCCAATGTCATGTAGATTTGGCCTGTGTTTTCTTGTAAGAGTTTTATAGGTTTAGCTCCTACATTTAGGTCATTGATCTATTTTTAGTAAGGTTTTTGGCAGGTGGATATCCAATTTTTCCAGTACCATTTGTTGAAAAGACAGTCCTTTTCCTATTGAATGGTCTTGGCACCCTTGTCAAAAAGTCTACTGGCCCTATATGTCAGGGTTTATTTCTGGGCTCTCTATACTACTTCATTGGTCTATATGTATATCCTCATGTTAGTACCACATTGTTTTGATTACTACAGCTTTGTATTAAGTTTTGAAATCAGGGGTGTGTGAATCCTCCAACTTTATTCTTTTTTTTCAAGACTGTTTTGGCTATTTGGGGTCCCTTGAGATTCTATATAAATTTTAAGATGGACTGCATTGACTTTGTAGATCACTTTGGGTAGTATTGTCATGCTACTGAGTTTTGAGGTAGTTTGTTATAATACATAGCAGTTATTTTTTGGCAGCCGATGACTGGCAGGTGAGTTTAAGAAAGTTATAAAATTTAAAAAATCCTTGAGTTTAAAGCTATTATTTGATCATAACAAAGGTCTCTGAAATAAGTAAAAGTTTATTTGCACTTCGTATAACATATTATGCATTGTAAAGAAAAACTTAAAATCCAGATACAAAATTTGACTATAAAAATAGTAGGGTTGATTTCTTATCAAGCACAGCAGAATTTATCCATTCAAGTGAATATTATCCTCTTCAAAGTGAGTGCTCAGGGGAAGAAGGTTGGCCTATAAACACATTTCGAAATTAGCACTGCCAAAAACAATCTTAAAACAACTTATCTGGAATTACCTCTTGGTTTTGTCACGCAATCAATTCTTTTTGGGGTAAATCTCATTTATACTTATTATTTCTATCCTTCAGAAACACTGAAGACCATGATAAAACTCTTGGTGGGGGAGAAAAAGAGACATAAAAAAATCAAGAGAACGGTATTAGAGATACAAGGAAGTAACAAGTTTCAAAAAGGAGAGAACAGTTAATAATATCAACTTTAGGGTTATTCTAGAAGTATATTAACCTTATATATGGGGTTAATATATAGTATATCAATTATAGGATTGAGTAGTTGTCTCTAAACATTTAAAAATATTTATTATTGAGAATTCCAATGTAAAATAAACATTTAAATTTAAAAGTTTAAGTCCCTCATCATACATCCAACTCCCCTTCCTATAATCATTGTTTACTATTTGGTCTATACTCCACTTTTTTTCTAATTTGCAAGAAATATAGAATACTTAATAAATATTGTGTCATCCTTCTACATTAGTTTTGTTCATTTTACTTGGTGTTTTTTTTTTTTTTTTTGGTTGGTTCCCAGGCCGGGAAGCAGATCCAGGCTACAGAAGTGAGAGCGCTGAAGCCTAGCCACTAGACCACCAGGAAACCCCCTTTACCTATATTTTTTAATGCTGAAGAAGCATGGTTTTATTTTTACAGCTGAAATGAAACTGATCTTAATATATATAAATACTTAAACTATTGTTATGCCCATTATTACTTAGCAATCTCCTTTTAAGTTCCAGTTCCTGTGTGAAGTACTTTACATATACATCATCTCATTTAAACAACACAAAGGCCTAAAAGGTAGGTATCACCACCATTTTACAGTTGAGAAAACTGAGACTAAAAGGTCAAGTAATTAGTCTATGGTAACATAGCTAGTAAGATCATGCACAGATTATTGCATTAGAGTTCTGTTAGATTCACAAATTAGCACCAAATTTTAAATACTCCAGAATGTATTATCAGTTCATTTTTTGGGGGGAGGGTATAATTCCCTGGCTGGGAATCGAACCCAGCTCGCAGTGTTGAGAGGGTGGAAGCCTAGCCACTACACCATCAGGGAACCCCCATGAGCTCATTTTGATATAATGCATTCTCGTTACCTGCCAGATTACTTTATAGTTTATGTTAAAAAAAAAAAAAGGAAATAATAGGTGCTTCACAAATAGTTTCTAAAATGACCAAGAATCATTGCACCTTCTCTAGTAACACTGATGCATCATCATCTTGATGTCCTGCAGCTATTGCCACCTTCAACAGAAATTCATCAGAATCTTTGTATAAAACAACATTAAGTTATTACTTAAAGTTATATTTAATTTAGAAGAATTAATCCCATAAACTGTCTGAAAATTTTGACATCAGATTTTAGACCTACTTTTCAAGTACGAGCGCTGTCTCAAAAGTATCCACCCATGTAATGTGAAAAATAGAGGCATTTATGGCTGGATTTTTTCCAGACAGCCCTCGTATATTTTTATCTAAGTTTTTGAATCAAATGTTGAAATGGAGAGGGCTAAATACAGAAGTTCTGTTTCTCCTCCAATAAGCTATGTCACTCATTCCAACACAGGTACAAACCCACGCAGGTACAGTTGTTCAAAGTGTTGCAATCCATAACACTATAAAATGATCTTAGCCTAAGTTCACCAACTTATTTACATGATGCTCAAGGGGCTACCCACATGTCCAACTCCCTCTGGGCTTCAACTGTACGTGAGACATACATACACACATACATACATACTTCTGCCACAGCACCTGTAATACTCAGTTCATTATCTTTATCCTCTCCCCAAATTAAGTTCCTTAAGTGATAAACGTATCATTGTATACCCAAGCCCAGCAGAGTGCCAGGAACAGAGCAGGCGGTAAATAAATGTTTTCTAAAACACTGAGACTTCTGAGTATTTTGATATTTTATAGTTCTAAAAGTTAATGTAGCAAATTGAAATTTTAACCCCCCAACTAAGTAAAATACCTGTTTTTAGGTGAAATATCTAAAAAGGAAAGGAAATAAACTTGTAAGCAGCTAGGTGACTCATCAGACAATGAGAAACATACTTGTGACTAATCAGCTACCAATATATCACTTAACCACTATGATTAATATGAAGAAACATAGAATAAAATACATATGTATATAAATAACAGTCCGAAAAAGTCTTTTTTTCAGAATTCAAACATCTCTATGCTGGGTGGAAGGGGTGTTACATAAAAACAAATAACATAATTTTTAACTTTAATAATTGCTATTCAAATTAACTGCAGCCCTTTGCAGTAATCACTATAACTTTAGTTTCAAACTTCAAAAACTTGCATTTATATTTTTCTTTTCTTTTTTATTATTAAATTTATTGGGGTGACATCAATTAGTAAAAATTACATAGGTTTCAGGTGTACAATTCTACATTACATTTTCTATGTGTTGTATTATGTGTTCAACACCCAGAGTCAGTTCACTCCCATCACAAAAACTTGCATTTATATTCATTGTAGACCTCAACAGCAGTCAACACAAATAGGCTGCCAGGGCTGCCTTAAAAAATTTTGTCTTCGTACTACTCAACCATTACTAACACAAACTACTCTGATCGTTTACTTGAAAATGGCACTAAGTAAAAAATAATTTAAAAAAGGATGATGACTTCTTGCTATAAATTTTAGAAAATTAATGTCAACATAAAATAGGGGATCCAGAAACACAAAGCCTGGATATGTATCCCATCTTCCTGCTTCTACACAAATTTCATTTAAAGACCTCAAGCCATTTTGGATACACAATTAAGAACTTGTTCTTAAAGATCTCCAGGGAATGAAATTTGCCCAGCTTCCATGTAACTCATCTGGTTGCTTCATTTTTATATGCACTCAGCCATGAGAAAATTGATCTTTCCAACAAATTGATTAAAATAATGTGTTGAAAAGTCCTTCCGGTACTTAAATCCAATTGGTAAGCCAACTTTTTGGATTAGTACATTGATGAATTGGATATTTCCAGGAAAGATAATATGGGGAAAACAACTGACCCTGTATTAGGCTCTGGTGTTGCTCTTATAGAAAATACTCAAACGCTATTATAGAAAGTGCTGGCAATACATTCTGTCAGTACGGCAAAGATAAGAACTTTAGACTTAATATCTAAAGAAAATGCTAAGATAGTTGTCTACTTAAGATATTAAAAGTGACCTCAGATTTTTCCTTTTAAATGATTAGAAAACCCCAGCTGGAGTCATCTGATTTGGTATTTTTAATAGTGGAGTCCTAGCTTTATTCCACCTGGTATACGGCCAGAGGGAATAGAGTTAAATATAGGGCCTCACGGAATTAACATATAAATACCATTATTTCTCCGACTTTGTTGGAGGATAGGAGTTCACATGTTTTAAATGTCCAGTCCCTTTGGATAGCACTATTCAAAATGGAAACACCTGGAGATTAAACAAATAGTCCTTAGGCACTCCCCTAGTATTACAGATAATAATAAGCACTTCATATATAAAGATTGACCTATGACAGAATGAAAATTGAGGATAAAAATGGCTTTTTTCTCATGAACGTATTTCTACCTATGTTGTTTTCCAAAGCAAAGAAAGATTTTAGCTAAATGGTTAGTTGGCTCACTAACCAAGCTGCTAGCTTCTCAAAGTGAATGTTACTAAATATTCCTTTGAATTACCTTACCTCATGCTTCACTGATCCTCAAATTTCTAAAGTAAGCTAAAAACATTTGTAAATAAGGATTTTTGCTTTATTTAAATAATTAACAGAATCCATGAGAATTTACATATTGTTGTGCATTTGCTGTTTTAATCATAATAGAAGGATGATAATACATTAAGCAATAGAATTCAAAGCGTTTTCCAAATTTTTCTTTTCTATTCTATCTATACTTAGAAACTAAGGGATAAAGAAGAATGAGATCCTGAAGAGTTCAGTGAAATAATGAACACAGAAGGCTATGAACTTCTATTTTCATGATAAAGTGGAATGTATCCTTGTGGGCCCAGCTGAGGAATAAACAGCAACTGCTGTGCCACAAACACACAATATACTCTTTAACCTTAGTGTTCACGATTATGGAATCAGGAGCCCATGGCGCAGTGTGTAGGGCATTAGCAGGGCAAGAGGCACGCAGAGACAGGGGACGGTGGATAGGATGCAGTGAGAGTAGTACTAGGGATGAGGTGGGGTTGCGTGAGGCGAAAAGAGAGCAGAAAAACCACGAGAAAATGGGGAGACTGAACAGAAGACTAAAAGTTTTGATGAGGTCCAATGGAACAGTAAGAGGCATGAGAAAGGACGAAAGGTGGAAATTATGGTTAGAGAGAATGACCACTGGAGTTTAAAATGAAGTTCTGAAGGGCAAAATCCAACCTGTGGGGCCATAGGCTTGAGCTGTTAAAATGAACTAATGGTGAAGACAGTGGAGGAAAAGTAAGGAATTTTAAGGCCAAGGTGTTCCACATAGAGGCACTTGAAAAGATTCACATAGAGAGGAGCAGGAATACTATCAGCCAGAAAAAATAAAATGGTTTTCAGTAAAACAACCTATTTCAGTGTTTGGGCTTTTCGTGAATTCAAAGGCTGGATCTCTCCAATTTACTCACTGTAACATAAGCTTCGGCTGGGAATGTAGTCCAGATTGATGGTGTCACTTCCACATAGCTTCTCAAACTAGAAACTCTGAAGTCAGCAAACAGATAAGACTTCCAGTCACTGGGCAAACACCATCATCTCTTTTAAGAGTATAGTCAGTTTCGCTGTAATGTTTGTTTTGAAAATGTGAATTAACTCCAACACAACTGATATATTGGGGATCAATCTGAGCATAACGAGAGAATGTTTGCCTATGCCAGATTTCATCAGTGAGAAATATTAAGTCACTATAGACAACCATACCCTGGTGAACTAAGCCACACAGGAAATACATGAACCACACACTCCTCAATCATCTACCTGTGTTATAAGTCACACCCACCCACATGGTTGTCCAACTTTCCTTTGGATTTTAGACATCGTTCCTTCCACCACTTCACAATAATTTACAAGCTGCAACTCTTCTGATACCCACTTACACAAGGATACACAGCATGTCTTTTTTAAAGATAAAATGCAATATTTATTGTAGTATTTATGTACTTCTCAGCCATTCAACATGCATAAAACTATTCTACCTATGTTTTTTTAAAAAATTAGGTTCTTTTATAAAACTATGTCACCGATAAAGTTTTTGATAGTTGTGCTATTAACGTATTTTCCGCAGAAACCTTGAGGTTTATATTGTATAATTTTGCATAGCAAATGATTTTTAGGATTGTATGTGTTACAGTACAGCACAGCTGACTATTAGCATCACTCTAAAAAAGTTAACCCAACATGACACCCACACCTGACTATCCCAAGATCTCCTTCCCTGCTCACAATAAAGCAATTTTAGGACAGGATTTTCGTTTATACAAGTGCTTAACAAAGAGCCTGATGTGTTAAGGGGCAGCATTAGTTATCCAGCCAAATTCTTTCATTTTCGCCCTCCATCCAGAATTTGAATAAAGGATAAATTCTTATTTTAAATTCTGAGTCTGTGGTCTTATTTTCCACATCAACTGTATAGACCATACAGCTGCTCTGCTGAGTGACTTTGTGTTTTACCTCTCACAAGAGTGATAATGTGTAAGATGAACTGTGTGGCAGTGCTGATGATAAGAAGAAAGGAGGCACAAGATTAAGCGAAAGTATGATGCATTAAGTTTGCCTAGTGAGTTCTGGGTTTCATATTTATAATTATAGCTATCAAACATTTTTATATTGAAATCATTCAAGAAAAATAACTCTTTACAAACATGAAACTCTCTTGTGTGTAACAACCTTTCCCCCTACTGTTTTTTTCACAGCATTTTCAAAAAAGAAAATTTACTGGGGGGACATTGGTTAATAATATTATATGCTTCAGGTATACATCTTTATAATATGACATCTGTAGATTCTATTGTGTGCTCACCACCTCATGTCTAGTCTCCTTCTGTCATAATATATTTGATCCCCTCTACCCTCTTCATACCCCCCACAACCTCTTTTCCTCCTGATAACTACCGTTCTTTTGTCTATATCTATAAATTTGATTTTTTTGTTTATTCATTTCTTGCTTTTTGTTTTATATTCCACATGTAAATAAAATCATATGGTTTTTGTCCTTTCCCATTTGAGTTATTTCACTTAAGCGTAGATAATATTCTCAAGAGTCATCCATGTCGTTGCAATGGCAATATTTCATATTCTCTATGGCCAAGTAGTATTCCATCATGTATATGTACCACATCTTCTTTATCCAATCATCTACTGATAGATATTTAGGCAGCTTCAATGTCTTGGTCCACTGTATTTTTTTGGCTCCTCTGTTAAAAATTAGCTGCCCATATATGTGTGGGTTTATTTCTGAGTTCTCAATTCTGTTTCATTGGTTGGTATCTGTTTTTCTGCCCATATCATACTGTTTTGATTACTGTAGCTTTGTGGTGTGTAGTTTGAAGTCAGGTAGTGAGATAACTCCAGCTTTGTTCTTTTTTTTCAGGACTGTTTTGGCCTATTTGGGGTCTTCTGTGTTTCTATACAAATTTAAGGATGTTTTATTTCTGTGAAGAATACCATTAGAATTTTGATGGGAACTGCATTAAATCTGTATATTCCTTTAGGTAATACAGCCATTTTAACAATGTTAATTCTTCCAGTCATGAACATGAAGTATCTTTCCATTTCTTTGTGTCTTCAATTTCTTTCAACAATGTCTTACAGTTTTCAATGTTCAGGTACTTATACCTCTTTTGTTAAGTTTGTTCATAGGTATTTTATTCTTTTCTTAAACCTGTAAATGAAATTTTTTTCTTTTTTTTGGTAGCTCCCTGTCTGGGAATTGAACCCAGGCCACAGCATTGAGAGTGCCGGAGCCTAGCTGCTACACCACCAGGGAACTCCCTTCATTTCTCTTTTTGATGATTCACTGTGATTATATAGAAAAGCAACAAATTTTTGTGTATTGATTTTGTATCCTGCAACTTTACTGTACTTATTTGTTGTTTGGTGCAGTCATTAAGGTTTTCTATATATATATAGAATCATGCCATCTGCAAAGAGTGACAGTTTTACTTCTTCATTCCCAATTTAGATGCCTTTTCTTTCTTTCTTTTGTCTAATTGCTCTGGCTAGTACTTCCTATAGCATGCTTATAATAAGGAGGTGATTTCTCACAAAGGCAACTACCTCTTTAGAGTAGAGGAGACAAGTTCATTAATATTATTGATGGTTAGAAAAAATTTTAATTCCTCCATTGAAATTGTTTTTAACATTATAGTTCAACAGAAAAACTTTTATTACTTTATAATGTCATGCTTTTGAAACTGAATTATTATTTTTCACCAGTTTTGGTTCTCTATAACTTGGAGGCAGTATCATTATCACCCTTAAGAAACAAAATATCTATCTACTCCTTGAGGATATATATCAGAATAAATTGCACACTCTAGAAAAGATACTTTTGAGGCAGAAGCCATGGGGCTTCCCTTTCCCAGTCAAAAATATATTTCAGTGACATTAAAGTTGTATTCTATGTAAGCTACATTGTGGAGGGCTTTGAACTAACATTATACTATCTCAGAGAGGCAGTATGACATAAAGACTATAGGACTGTGAGCCCTAGAATCAAAGACACTAGTCAAAACAGTTTTTTTAAAATCTCAATTTCCTCATCTGTAAAAATGGACAAAAAAAAAAAAAAAAAAAAAAAAAAGACAAAATAGTATCAATACCTCATAGTGGTGAGGATCAAGGGAGAAAATGCAAGTACGGCACTTCATAGCGCCATACTTAGAATACAGTAATTGTTAGTTGTTATTGCTGCTACTGTTATATTATAAGCAAACCTGCTATTTTATTATTTTCCCTGTATATCAGTTAGGGAAGCTGCTGGTAACTGTTGCACTGAAACTTTACTGGACTGCAGTGCACCCCAATAAGTATAAAAATTCATGCTACACAATGCAAAGTGTGGAAAGATAAAGCAAGGGCAGTTATATAGAATTTTAATAGTAGATTATATTTCTTAAATATTAAAAACAATACTTCACATGCAGTCAAAGTCTAGGTGTGTATGGGAGGGCATTTTTCCATGGTCTTTCATCTAAAAAATATATGACACCTATTACAGAGGTTAAAAAGTATCCCATCATTATTCATATAAACTACTCAGTGTACCCAAGATAATGATGAAATGGTTAGCAGCATAACCTTTCTTTGAATAGTGGTTTTCACCTTTTAGCTCAGATTGTTTTACTTACCACAGATTTAGGCCCCTAAAAGTGCTTTATTATATTAGATTATTACAATAAAGGTCTAAACTATGTAAGTAATATATATATTGATATATGCTGACTCTTACTTGTTAATAGGAGGGATAAACTTGAGATGTGGTGAAAGCTAGGTGATAACCAACATTATAATTTTAGGTATCCAAACCTGAGAAACCATATATTTGATAATTAAATCAAAACAGAATCCAAAAAGGATAAATTTTGTAACTTTTTAAAAATAATAAACTACTTTTTCATAGGCAGGTACAAGCTTGTTTTACATACCAAGTAACTTCTTTCAATTACAGTGAGTTATCACCATACTCAATCTCAGACTTGTATTTCCCAGTCAAGTAGAAAGAAATGTTTTTTTTTTATAGATGTTTAAAGAAGGGTCTTAGCTCTAGGCAGTGGTTCCTAACCTTTTTCCACTTGTGTGTCCCCTTTAATCCCATTTCTGTAAATTATACCCCTTGTTTTTAAAACAGCTGTTTTTAAATACTGACAGTTTTGTTCAGTGCGTAGCTTAATGTAAAATAGTGGAAATGAGGTAGTAAGTTAGGAAAGAAAAATTACTACACTAAAAAGTACAAACCACAGACTTAATTTTATAATATCTGTAACAGTTAAATATTGATAATGATAATCAAGTCTTTAACAAACTTTTAATTTATTAATATTTATTTGTGTTATCTGAAAAGTCTGTAATAATTATTTTGCAGATCACTAGCCAACTGAAACATTGTTAGTGAGATTGTTAAGCTTCCTTTGATGCACTTAGTTTCTTGAAATCAGACTCAAAAGATGCAAGAGACAGTTTTAAATTAGGATTTACATGAAGCTTTTTGCAGTACTTATTTTTTATGAAGGTGTAAAAAAAAAAAAAAAGCTCTTTCCACCAGTTCAGTATTAGTAAATGGCAAGAGGCATTTGAGTGCCTTCTCACTGAGCTGTTTGTATTCCTCACTGACATCTACCCAGAAGGTAATAAGATGATTTCCTTACAAATCATAATTTAAAGAAGCATGGTTGAAAGTTCGATTACCTGCCTGTTTCACTGATTGATAGTTTAACTTCTTTGAAGAATTCTTCATTGAAGGGATCTGCAATCCAACTGTTTTCCATATTGAGGGAAGTACTTATAAAAGGATACTTTAAGACCTTGCAAGTCATTCTGAGATAAGTTGTGCAGAGTTTCAAAAACTTCAGGCTGACCTCATTCCATTCAATACACACTTTCCAAAAGTCCAGTTTTTAATCATTGACTTAATTTTGACAGTTACTTTGAATATGGTGATTGAGCTGTTTTGAAGTCCCAATTTGAGTTTGTTTATTTCTAGACAAGTATTTGATTAGTATGCAAGACTTTGAAGCCAATCACTGTACTGAAACTTTGCAACAAGGGGGAAATGGGGGTCTTCAAAAAATACCTGGACTTCATAAGTTCAAATATTTGTGAAAGTACTTTGCCACGAGATAGACACCATACTTCTGTAGGCAAAAGGAATGTGCTGTGAATGCTGTTCATTTCTTCACACAGTGCTTTTAACAATATGGAGTTTGGTGGTTGTGACTTAATAAAATTTACAACTTTTACAGCCCCATCAAAAACATCTTTCAGTTCACTAGGAAGAGGCTTGGATGCAAGACTTTGTCTATGAAAGAAGCAGTGATTCTATGGTGCATGGGGAGCTACTTCCTTAATTCGACCACGCAGTCCTATAAAACAACCTGACATAGGCTTGCCTTTGTCAGTGCATACACCACAATTCGACCAAGTGATGTCCTTTTCAGTGAAATAGCCATTGACTGCATTAAAAATATCTTCATCTGTGGTACGTACTGTCAATGGTTAACAAAGCAACAGGTTTTCCTCAATTTCATTTCCTACCAAGTACCTCATGATGACAAAATAGATAAATCAGCAACATCTACACTTTCACTGACATGGATGAAAAAGAATTTACTTTTTCTAATTCTATCAACTACTACAGCTTCAATATCGTCAGACATTTCTTGAATTCGTTGAGACACTGTAGTATTTGAAAAAGAGATAATATTGATTTTTCAGACATATTCTTACCCAAACACACACAAAATGGTATCCTTAATACTAGGAGAAATCAATCTTCAGTTATGGCGTGCTCTTTAGCACATTTGGCTGTGTGATAAGCAATACAGTATGAAACCTCAACTGCACTCACTGTCTTTCTTGACATCACATATGAAATAACAGTTGGACCCTTTTCTAAGTGCCAAAAATAATGTATTTCTTTGTTTATACACAGGATGCTTAGTTTCTAAATGTCACACGAGCAGAGAGGGTTTCATGCAGCCATTGGATATTTCACCAAACAAAACACATAAAGTCTTAGGACAGTCAAAATCCCCTAAAAAATGAAAACTCATATTTAATATACTCTTCAGAGCATTTCCTTTTCTTCTGTGTGGCATCTGAGGCACACACCTTTTTACTACCTCCCGGTGTGGGTATACTTGTAGCTGTGAACATGTGCTGAGAAGTACTTGGTGATGGGTTATAATCCACATCAAGTTTTGCTTTTTTAACTGTTCCTGTTTTCAACTATTAATCTAGAACTGACACACTTAAAAGTCAACTGACAATAATAAATGAAACTACGTTGAATATGAAATTAAAAAACTACTTGAAAAGATTCATGATCGAAGACAACGCACTTACTTTACTCAGTTAATAACTAAACTGATCAGTCTGGCTACAGATGTACTTACATATTTGAGGAAGTTCTAGAAAAGTCACAAATGGATTGTTCTGAAACTGTGTAATGATTGGTAGAAGAGCAGTTTGGGGGAAGGATTCATAGCCATGCCCTCACCAATCATCATTTGCTAATGTGATCTAATTTTGAAATGTCTCCATTAATGGTGATTCAGACTTAACATTTATTGTTCCATAAGTAATGCTTTGCATTTTTTTACTTTTTTTTTTGCCATTACTGATTATTTTTCATGTTGCCCTCAACTGCCCACCATGTACCCCCAGGAGTATACGTATCACTGCTTGGGAACCGATGCTCTAAAGAATTTAAGCAAGGCTAGCATACAGTAAACAATTTATGAAGCTACAAGGCTAGTTAGTGGGGAGCCAAACCTCTGAGCTCTTAAGCCCTCCATGACACCCTGCTGCCCATTGATGCTTTGTAAATATTAAAGGTTTAAATCATCCTAGCAGTTCTAGGATGATTTATTTTTATAAACTAATTTTTCTTCATCAAACCTCCAAGAATTTTAACTTCAAAATACGCTTGGTTAAGAATTAAGCACTACTCAAAATGGCACAGACCAGTGGTTCTCAACCTACTGCCTTGGGCTCTCTTTAGTGGAACAAAAAAATGTCAGGAGCCCTCACTAAGCACTTAAATTAGTTTTATCATGTTACTTAAATATCTACAAATATAAAACTCGTATAAGTGCCTTATGCTTACAGCCTTTAATTTTAATTCAAAATTAAATTTTAAACAAAGTAAAAACAAATATAAAAAAACAACATTCAAATGAATACTATTAATTCAAACTTTGCTAAAACTACATTGCTGACCTTAAAAGATTTCAGGGTCCCAAACTCTTGTCGGGGAAGTGACTAGAGTAGGCAGGGAGGTAGATGTGAGCAGAAGGGAAAAATTGTCCTGGTCTATTATCAGCTGCCTCCAAAGAGAAGGAATGCGGGAAGGGTAACTTGTCTGGAGGGAGGACCATTAGCAGGTGCAGTCTGGGAGTAAGCCCTGGCCCTGTTATCAGCTATCCTCAAACTGAAAATGTAAAAGCCCCACCTATTCAACCATAGGACCTACTTTCCAAAATCATTATTACCCAGCGTTGGCCCTTTTCAGAAGGATCATGCAGAAAAGAAAGGGGGAGGAGCTTATACCCATGGATACAAAAACTCCCAAACAATGGAAGGAAGTGGGAATGCTTTCCTGTCTTTGGGTCAGCCTGTTTTACATCTCAGAGTGTACTTTCTTTTACTAATAAACTCTTAACTTTTCTATATTTCGATGCCTGCCCCCCGCCGCTCAAGGCTAGACGACGAATGCACTCCATAAGCACAAACCCTTACAGACTATAAGATGAAAATGGCAAAAACTTAATTACCAAAAGAGATGAAAATGACAAGTCTCTGGGCAACAGCACTGGGAGACAGAGAGAAGTGGGGATCCTGTACTAGTAGTAGTAATACTATTGAGTTCATCAGTAAAGCAATGTAATTAATGGGACTGGAGTTTTTAAACCAGAGTGCAGGTATTGTTATGATATAATAAAACTAAATTTAATAAATACATCTCTAAACCAACACCAGTTGCTGAGGATCTACTATATACAAAACACTATGCTATGACATGGTAAACTCAATATGATAAATAAATCTCTTAACCAAAACCAGGATTAAGCTTCCATTATGTAAAATACTGTGCAGGGGGCAGTCAGGGACGGATTAAACATAAATTAGGGTGTTAAATTAGATCATTTTTAGTTTCTTTCTAGTTCTAAAATTGATAAGTGTATCTATATTAACTCACCTTTGAAAGCGTACATCTAAAGAATAGATAAAAATCAATAGAAAAATATAACATTTACTCTAGATTGAATTTCTTTTAAAAAACATTTATGCTTATGAAGCACTCTATTACTTAAAATATGAACATCATACATTTTCCCAAGTCTTCTTTGATCGTTACCATGGAAATAAAATTTCGATCAAGTCGAGAAAAACATACCAACAAAACTAACCACATCATGAACTATTATTACCTTAGAGCTATAGCATGTACAAGCACTACACTATCTCTATCTCATGCTTCTCGTAAATAGAACGAAAACAATGCACATCTACAGGAACTCTGAGCCAGACAGCAAGACTTTTGAGGTAAGAAAAAGCAATTTTTAACCTTTTTTAAAAATCCTTTTGGTGTCTAAGTTAAAAGCTGCAACATGTTATAACATCTGTTTTACTTCCTTCAGGAGGCAATCATTCACAAAACTACATTCTTTTAGTTTATACACTTTTAGTACTCAGAAAACTTGTTGCTTAATATGCAAATCTCAAACTGGGGGAGGGAAGGAGAGCACATGAAGCTCAATAAACACAACAAAATAAAGTTGCTTTGCTATCTTGAGGCTGCCAGGCTTTTTGTTACTCTATTTGAAAGTAAATGTGACTTGTCTGTAGAGAGTGCTGCTTCAGCAGTTCCAAATGAATTTGAAGCCTGTGCTCCATATTTTCTCTTTTGTAAGTTTAATGTATTCAGCAACACTGAACTGACAATTTAAATAACTACACTTTTAAACAAACGAAGCATTGATGTTAATGTATGAAAATAGTCCAAACCCCTGGGAGTCTTGGTTCCCACCATTGTTTATTCTGACAACAGGACATAATTGCTTACTTACTTGGCAGCAAATTTAACCATCTGCTTGCTTGCATGGTCTCCCACTGCCACAAGAGCCTGGACATTAAACTGCTGCTGACGGAGCACCAGGAAACACTGCTTCCCTGAATAAGTCAGAAAGAACATAAATGTATTAAAGACATGCTACTGCAGGTTCTACAAAGAAGGAAAATGCTTCTCTACTTGATGGAAAGAGAAGTCACATTAGGTGGTGAACTTATTATACAACAAGTTTACAATGCACTGTAGAATTGTATGCCTGAAACCTATGTAATCCTTGCTAACAGAGGTCACCCCAATAAGTCTAACAATAAAAATGAATTAAAAAAAAATAAAATAAAATTGCGCCCAAATTCACTGCATTCATCAGGCACACACACACGTGTTTCGCACCTCCACAGCCAAGAGTCATACTCAACTGACAAGCTGAAAAGAAACTCAAGCTCCTTCTATGAGTAACAAAAAATGCTTTTAACATGCTTGTTATGAGAACACAGGCAGATCACTAATTTAAAAAAATATTATAAATTAAGAAAATTATTTTGTCATTGTATTCATTTGTGAAAGAAATTTCAAGTAATTCAGATTACTTGCAACATTCACTCAATAGCTATCTACAGGCAAAGGCAATGTGCTAACCACCATGGCAGATTAAATGATGCAACCACAAAATAGCTAATAAAGAGCTTAGTAACAAGAACACAAGCATTCTATGGGGGTGGTCCATTTTATTCCTTCCAAAGTACATTTTAAAGAGCATTTGGAATGACAGGCTAGTTTCTTTCATGTTCTATTTTCTTCATTTTTCTTTCATCGTCTTCCTAATCCTTCATCCTTTATAATCGTCAACAATTTTTTTTACTCCAAGTAACTTACTCAGTCTATAAAAAAGCTTTCTCTTTACGTCCTATAACCAGTTTTATACATGTTCTGGTCCTCTTGATTCCTCCCTCCTTTCATAAGAAACCATCATCATCACTTATTCTTAACCTTTTGGAAAACTATCATTCATAACAGATTTCAGTCACTGAATCTTTGTGACATCCCTTTCCTCCAAAGTAGATCCTTTTAACGTCTTTGGTCAAGTTTTGGGAAACCAATTCCTCCTAAAACAAGATAAATTTTTCAAGACCACTTTTCTCATCAGCTTTTCTTGTGAAACATCTAAAGATGACTGGTTTTTAAACTGAGAATTAGCCTTGAAACAAAAATCTAAGCAGACTTACAGCTATTACATTAAACACACAATATTTTGAAATGCAAATGAGACAGCAATCACGAGTTAAAAAAAAACAGGTTGCAAATTAAGTGCTAACAGAAACATCATCTATGGACTTTGAGTCTCATATGATTAACATTTTTTAACCACTAAATAGACACTCATTTTCCCTTTCCTTTGGAGTATGATCCAAAGTAAAAAATTTAAAGAGAAACTTACATATACTAAACAAATTCAAAGGGATTTTAAGATACTGAATGGATAAGATTGATAAAGTTAGACAAATCTGCAGATTAATCAAAATGACATTATTCCAGAAACTAATGAAACCACAGCCAGATATTAGTCCACTTAAAACAGAATGTTAGCAAAAAAATGGAAGGTAATGTGTATGATTTAGTAAGTATTTTAGCTGCTCTAGTAGTACAGAGGCAGCAGAGATTTAGCTACACTACAAAGCCATCCTATAACTCCAATGCTACACAAGAGAGAGAGAATGGAGACAGTGCTATTGAATGTATAAAAGGTATGCACAGGAAAATGTCTGAGTCAGCACTAGGAGGCTTAACATTTACTGCAAGGGTGTGGTAAAGAGTAAAAGCTTTGAAATCAAAAGACCTAGGATCATATCCTATTACTTCCTGTGAAAGACCTTTGGGAAAATTATTAAACCACTTTATGCCTCAGTTCTTCATCTGCAAAGCAGAAAAATATTATAAAGTATGTAATTCATGGGGTTTTCGCATATAATCTTGAGAATTATATAAGTAATAAATTTAGAGTTGTGACATTCAATTAATATTAACTATGAATATTAAATATTAACTATAAATATTATTGTTAATTATTACTATTATTAATAGCAGTACTGCCATTGGCTACTTATTTGAGGATGGATTACAATTCCTATTTCTCAGCTGGATTACTATGTGCAAAAACTATGCTGGGTGCTTGAGCACAAAATAAATATTTGTTAAACACAGTAGACAGTTATTTGAAAAAAGTGACAAACCTACATATAATCTCAATTTTGTGTAAAATTGATTGTGTAGGAAAAAAACACCAAAATGTGGCTACTACTAGATGGTGAAATTACAGGGAATTATTCTGTTCTTTTTATTTTCTGAACTTTCTACAATAAGCATGTACTACTTTTCTAATCAGAAAAAAGTATTTTTTAAGAGAATGATGCAATCAGAGAGGTAGGTACAGAAGAAAGGGTAAAAAGAAAGTCTTGGCCATGTTTAAGATTCAACACAAGCAGTAAGTAAAATCTGGGATGTTCAAGGAGGCTAAACATACTTGTAGAAGCAAATGCACTCCCTAAGACTTGACATGCCTGCTAGGATACAGGAATCATAAAATCAATGGTTATGGGTGAAATGAAGAATATTCACTTTTCTCTTTTAATGTTTAATGTATTTATTGTATATAATTCTAAAAATTAAACCACTTATTAAAATAAAAAAGCCAACAGATGGGAGGGGTAAAGTAGTGAGACCAGTACCATGAGCATATTACAAACCTAAAGTAAAATTGTACCAGCACAAAAACAACAAGATAAATGGGGCACAAGAAAGAAATAATAGACCCTATTACAGAAAAGAAATTCTAATCCTAGATAAAACTGAGAAGTTTAAAAAACCCAACAAATAAAAACCTGAGTAAAAATGGAACTGAATATTAAACTGTACAATTTTGAAACTTAATCCAGTACTGTACTAAAAGAATACCACCCATAGCTTTGCCAAATTCAGTTTATTTCAAGAATCCACAAATGGTTCAACATTAAGAAATCCATTATTGTAAATCATTATAATTACATATAGCTGATTCTTGTTATTTGTAGTAGTTATGTTCTACAAAGTCTCCAGGAACAATGTTAGTGAATATTGAACCATTGCTCCCAGGGGAAATATAGGGTTAGGTTCCTGTGAGCCTCTGTTCACAACATATTTATCATTCTATCAATATATAACCTTGTTTTGTGTGTTTCTGTTTAAAGACACCTTATTTAATATGAGTTGATGCATTAACATTGAACTCATAGCCAACAGCACTATACCTAACACTTGAACGAAGCTTATCTAACACACGTATTTTCTCCATAAGACATATTACAGCCTTCTTGCACTTAGAAAACACTGTAGCACTATGCTTGGGGGGCATTTTAAACAGCCCCGTCACCATCAAAAAGTACAAAACTAAAGAACATGGCATTGAACAGACTGTGGAAAGGATACCCATTTATGAGAGCTGATACAAGAAGGCAGAGCCGCATGTGTTTGACCTCAGCTGGGAATGTGTGCACTGGGCAACTCAAATTTTTTGCCACGCTGCACATGTGCATGTCTGGCATGTCTTGTGAACAACAGTGAAAGTACTGCTCATATTGATTTTGGGATTACAAATACATTTTAGTAACTAAGTGAATTTATAAATATATAATCCGTGAATAATGAAGATCAATTGTATTTTTAATTTTTTATTATGTGGAAAATTTCAAACACAAAAGCAGAGAGAACAGTATAATGAACCTCTACCTAAATACACTCAATGCAATTATATTTTGAGGGAAAAAAATTGCTGGTAAAGGTCCAATAAAATTTACCAGCTATTTCTGATAGGAGAAAACTCGGACTAGAAGAAAACTTCTTTTAATCTACTTTTAAAACTTTGGCATTGCTTCCATGTTCAAATTTCAGAGTTTCACGTATCCTTTTTTTTT
Source organism: Lyroderma lyra (assembly GCA_004026885.1). Classification (NCBI taxonomy): domain Eukaryota; kingdom Metazoa; phylum Chordata; class Mammalia; order Chiroptera; family Megadermatidae; genus Lyroderma; species Lyroderma lyra. Next base: position 53,999 of record PVJL010008234.1, read on the forward strand.
TTTTTTACTGTATATTTAAATTAGTATCCAAATAAGTGATTAGTTCAGAGAGAGATCTTAAGATCTTAAGTCTGTTTTAGTCCATAGGTTCCTCCTCCCCTTGAAGAGACCAAGTTGTTTCTACCTTGTAGTTTTCTATAGTTTAAATTTTGCTGAGTGCATACCCACTGTCATTTAACATATTTCCTTGTCCTATGTTTTTTCCTTTAAGTTGGTAGTTAGAGCTAAAGGCTTAATGAGATTTAGGTACAATTATTTTAGGCAAGACAACGTCGTTGGATGGTGGTGTGTTCTTTCATGAACAGACAGAAAACATTCCTGGTTTTCTCTCTATTGTGTTGTTTGCAATCATTGATGATCAATGTCTAGATAATTTGTAAGGGAGAAAATGGTGGTCTAACTTTAAAAAATATTTTACTAGCTAGAATGCTTCTCTAAAGAGATACTTCCTTGAAAAATGAAAACAAAAACAATAAAAACAGAGAGCCCCTTCTCCACATCTACCATTTGATTAGCCAGTGATACACAATTCATAGAGAAATGATACTTTATTTAGTTTTCAAAAGAATGAGCTGTTTAATTTGTGACCAAATAGGTTTTGTTTGTTTATCTTGGCATTATTATAAACTTATGGATTTAAACATATCTGATATGTTTTAATTCATTGCAGTTATCCTTACTGATACTCCAACTGTTCCATTTTGGGATGGTATGAAGACAAGTATTCTTGGCTCAGCCTTGCATGTAGCATGCATTCTGTTTTTTAATTTGCTAAATAAGTATGTTTAGGAAACAAAGTGCCCGCTTTGGACAGAACATAGGTTCCAGACCAATGGGAGAAAGACAAGTACCTAAAGGATTACAGTACATTGTTATTTATCTGCTTGTAGAATAAATGGCCCAATTTTTCAGCAAGGCAAATCAACATTTTTTAAAAAGTTAAAACTCCACCAGTATTCTTCTCAAAGTCCACTAATATTCATCTACTTAGGGGAATAATATTGGAATATACAAACTCTTAATAATTAGTATTCCTGAGAGAGTGAGATAGAGGTATGAAATGTTAGGATTTAAAAAATAATGGTATTATATTAATTCTGTAATAATTATTTCAAAACACAGTTGTTAAGAAATGCTATAACACAGAATGTACTAAATACTATACAAGCAATTAACTCTGTTAGGGAGACAGAAGGTATCTTAGGAAGCTTCTGGAATTTGCTCACATTCACCAGTTACTATGAAAACTTGGGCAAATAGTTTTATCATTCTGAACCTCACTCTCCTCATTTATGAAGTGGAATAGCAATGCCTGTTCTGCCTACTTCACAGATTTGTAGAAATGATCAAATGTGAAAGTGTGAAAAACATGAAGTTATAAACTAATATGTCATTAATATTTTTAGAAATTCTGAACACTAAAAAGGACAATTTTCCACAAAGAATGGAAATTTGTCTAAACTACCCGTATCTTTTTTCACTGTTGTTAGTGCTAAATTCTTAGTACTATCCAAAAGAAGTTTCTACAATGATGAAAATATTCTGTATTTGTGCTGTCTGTCCAATATGGGAGCCATTAGCCATTGTGGTTTATTAAGCACTCAAAATACAGCTAGTAACTGACTACTGAACTTTAACTTTAATTTAAATAACTATGTGTAGCCAGTGGCTACTGTATTAGACAACCCTTCTTAGCCTTATATCTCTTCCACATTTATCCCTAGCTAATATCACAAATACAATATTAACAAATGAAAAGCTTCTCAAAAACATTCTTCACTTCAAAAAATTAAACTTTTGAGAAAATGCTAGAACAGTACCTTAAAGTCTTAGATTTTATCTGAGTCTTTAAGGTCAAATTATATTTAAGGATGCTTTATAAGAATCTAAAATTAATTAACCACAGACTAATACCTTACAATGATTTAAGAAAGAAAACAGGTATTTTTGTTTTGTTTTTAAAGATTTACTTTGGTCTGTGAAATATATGCAAAACAAAAAATACAAAGTTCTTTCCAAAATGGCTTTAGTTGTTAAATCAATCTTACCTTTAGCTCTGCTTGTATGAACCCTTGCACGCACCCAAACAACTTCATCAGCTTTTTGTACTGTTAAATCACTAACCCGAACCAAAACTCGATCTGCAATGAATAAATGAAAACAAATTTTTTAGTTCAGAATTTACTAAGGTATCATAATTGTTTTGATTTTATCTTTGTTTTCAATCTCAGATAATACCTTCTACATGCAATTTGCCTCAAGTTTTGTGTATTGTACTTTCTAACTACATCTCTAAAATCTATCCAATTCTTTTATCTTCACTGCCACCATCCTGAACCAAAGTACTGTTATTATCTCTTGCCTAAATGAAAGCAAACTGGCAATCTCCTAATCCCCTAACTCAGTTCACATTGGAGTCTGAAAGAGTTTCAAAATGCAAATCTGCTGAACACTTCAATGACTCATAAGTAGGCTGCCCAAATGTATCATTTTACGCAGGTTGGAAAACAATGGTATTGTCCCGTTTCAAACAGTATGAATGGTCAGCCTACTGACACCTTGAATTTAGGCAAGACTAGACTGATCATATGTACTATTTGAAATGGGACAATACTGTTGTTTTCTGTCCTGTTTTAAAATGGTATGTCTGGTCATCCTACTTATAAGGCCAAATACAGTCTATCTTCACCCACCTCTGCCTAAATGGACATGGTATTTTAGCTTGCCTGCCATAGTATGTAAGTCCATTAGCCACAGGGGAGGATTTGCTACCAGGCCCGGATAGTCATAGCACCCCATGTTCCATGACACAGTGACACATCCAGGGAAAGGCATGTTACTGAAACTGAGCTAATCAAAGTCTTTCTCTGGGACTTAACCATATTTTGTTTTATATAATGTGTACTTTTTTGCCAAAATTTGTGAGAAAAAAAAATAAGGATGCACATTATACATATCTATAGAAATGTTTTTAATTTTTATTTATGCTTATGAGTTAGAAATCAATGATATCCACATATAAAATATCCTGGAATATAATTGTTTTTATATAAAAAAATTTTATACAATTTCTTATACCTTGTATCTGTTCTGGTGCTTTGTAATTGTTACATAAACTTTTTTGCACCATCTTAAAAAATAAATGCTAAAATTCCTTTAATGAAAAAAAACAGGCACCTGAATAAAAACAAATGAAAATGTGAATTAAAAAATTAAAATGGAAAAAAAAAATTTCCCCTGTAAGTTTAGGCCAAAAACATGGGTGTGCATCATACATGGGAGCGCATTATACATGGCAAAATACAGTAATGCACAGGTACTGGGATTGAAGCTCTCTTCCCCTGGGTTGCTGAGCTGATGTGGTGTAGATCCAGGGCTGCAGCTACCATCCATCCCACTACCTACGTGTATTTGAGTTGTGCAGGACAAGAGAATGAAGCCAATAACCTAGGGAAACAGAGCCAAGAACTAAAGACAGAAAGCCTTGAAGTCTCTAGATCCAATCATGTCTTATGTGAGCGGTATCTAATCTTTTGGCTTTCCTGGGCCACACTGGAAGAACTGTCTTGGGCCACACATAAAATACACTAATGACAGATCACAAAAATACCTCATGTTTTAGGAATTTGTGTTGGCTTGCATTCAAAGCCATCCTGGCCCGCAGGTTGGATATGCCTGCCTTATGCCACTTCACTGTTTCCTATAGTTATATGAGCCAATAAATTGTCCTTCTGGCTGTGAGCCCCAACAATTATGCCCCCTAATACTAATAACAAAGTACTACATCCTTCTAGAGTCCTCCAAATTGGAAAATGGTGACAAAATAAATATTATGTGAAGACACTGGTACGAGGCGATCATCATCCAGAAATGATTTTATCATTTTAAATATGTAATATTTGAATATTAAAGAAAAATTTAAGTATTAATTTAAAATACAGTAATAGACATGACATCACATCAAGAGTAATAAAAGATCTCTATTCTCAAGGATTATGTTGCCTAACAAATTTGTCAATCTCTATTGTAGTAAAACGTGGTTACTACAATACTAAAAATGCCTTTGGGAAGAATATTAATAAAATCAAATTATAAATATATTTTACCTACTTTGCCTGAATGTATTTATAATTTGTCTTTTGAAGCAAAAATGCACCTTAGAGAAAACGTGATTTAGAGAATACCATGGTTCTCATTGTCAAAAGCAGAGAATAAGGAATTTTTAAGCCATTGGGTATCACAAGGGAATTTCTACAAAGCATTGCCAATGGACCTTAATGAATTAAGCCAACTTCCAAGTCTGCTGTGTAAAGTCAGGCAAAAGAAAGTGTCAGAAAAAGACTGAAAAACAGCATAAAGTTTTAAGAAAATGCCAAATTTGAAAAAGCAATCAAAACTCAAAATCAAATGAAACAATGCAGTAGACTTATTATAAATAAACATCATTAGGGTAATTTTAATAGGATAATACTTCAGAAAGGTAAGAGTAATGGCCCTTCCTTCATGCGGTATTCTAAATAATTTGCATTGGCGCTCTCAACCTTTAACCTATCTACACATACTTGAGGTTCACATCACATTCCTACCAGAATGACTGGCAGAAGGCAATGATCAAAGGCATACGTCATATTCCTACCAGTATGACTGGCAGAAGGCAATGATCAAAGGTACACATTACATTCCTACCAGTATGCTGGCTGAGGCAATGATCAAAGGCAGTAGGGAAAACTACTGCTTCCTTCATTCTTTTAAGTCACTGGGATTGGAATGAAGACATGTGGAGACATGGAAGCAAATGGAAAAGGAAATTTTGTATTGCACAAAGTATTAGGATTTTAGCAGAGGTAAAACCAAAGGCAGAATTTAAGTTATGTTACTCTAATCATATTACAGAGTTTATCTTTCCCTTTGGTGGGGAGAAGTTGTTAAGTGGAAGACAGCTGTTTGATTTGCCACCCAAATGGGAACGTAATTATGGCAAGGGGTGATTGGGACTTATATAAGAGACTGAAACTCCAGTGAGCTTCTTTGTGTCAGAGCTCAACTTCCTGAAGTCCAGTTCAGTTAGATACTTAAGCTAAAGTCTCAAATGGTCCCTCCTGCTTGCCCTGGCAGGGGAATGTGATCTCCAAATTATATTGCCCCTACCCCATTTTATACTCAATTATCTTACTTCACCACCTTTATCTTTTGGAAATGCTTTATTTTTAGCAAATTATTTCAGTCTTTCATTGCACACATTTGCAAAGAAGTTGAGAAGGAAAGTAACTTTGTGATCATGTAATAAATCAAATCCAAAATAACAATAAAATTGACCCAGAGGTATGTTATTTTCATAGGCAGGCCTTTAAATTAGAAGTACTGAATGGGCCAGAACTTAAAGTCTGCAGTTGTACCAAAGATTGAAATGATATAACTTGGGGTGTCTACTAAAAGAAAAATGATATTGTTAAATAAGATAATCTGTTGAAATTCCATATATAAAATAAAAACAAAAGGGAGGCAAATGTTTACAAACAGAAACCTATAGGTCTGAGAGAAACAACATGTGACAAATCAATTTCAAAGAAAATAAAGTCAAGGGGGAAAAGTAAAGAAGTTAGCTTCATAAAGCATGCAAAAAGGTTATGTATGATGAAAGCAGCTGTTATGAATCATTCTTTTATCTCTTGGGCTACAGTTAAATTTTAGTTAAATCTTTTACATAATCACATAGTAATACCTTTTCCATGTATTTTACCACTTAAAGTATACTCACTTAACAAATTTTCTTCCCTTTCTAGATTAGGGACTCTAAATTGACAATGTTTACGCAGGGTTATGGCATCTGCTTAGGTTACCAATGTCATTTAAGCTTTTCAGAGTTATGCCAATCTTAATTAAATTGCATGAAGCTTTCCTGTAATTAGAAAGGAAAATAAAGCTTTATCATCACATAGGTAGCTACTAACCTGATTTTTCTTGTGACTGTATCATTGAAGATACTCCATACCTTTCTTTAGCATAATCCTACAAAAAATGTTTTTGCATTATGAATCTTTATTTAAATACTAATAGCACTGTAAACACATAAATGCAAGTAACAGAATGTAAAAATTAAATCATTTTAATTTTCAGGACCATTTTATTAATACAGAGTCAGTAGTTTTAAAATGTGGAAATGTGTCATTATCATTTACATATGTACCCTATAGAAAAAGAATAAGCACCCAGTTTCTGGTTAGTTTGTTTTGAAGATCATCACTCTTGGATGGATATACCATACACAGTAGCACTCGCAGATAAAATTTACTCATGTACAACACATCTTAACTACCTTCTTCAAAATGAGAACAAATTACTTCAAAGCAAGGATATAAATTTCCTCTGTGAAGGGAGTAGGATGAAGTACCACAGTTTTATTAACTTCCTATTATAGGATAAGATGTTGAAAGAGAACCAACATTTTTGGGAAAGCTTTCCAAGCACCAGATGTTCACACTTTTAAAAATCTGAGATGTTGGATATAAGCAAACTACAACTTTCCCTTTGGAAAACATCATAAAACCCCCCACAAACTTCCTGTTTCTAAAAATCAGCTTCAACATACCAGGTTGCAAGTGGTTGGACAATGACAATATATCAAATTTCTTGTAGCAGATTTAAAGTCAGAAACAGGAAATAAGAGACCTATGGTCCAGACTATTATTAACATACTATACTTAATAAATAGATAAAGTGGTCTTTTATTTTAATCTCACTTTACCTCTAACATGATCTCTTAAGATCCTTCTAGTGATAAAAATGACACAACTGGGAGTTCCCTGGTGGTGTAGTGGCTAAGGCTTCAGTGCTGTCAATGCTGCGGCCTACCCACATTTAAAAAAAAAAAAAAATGACATAACTGCCACAATGTCTACCTTCTATTTAGACCTCTGTCACCTGCAAGGGTGCATTGTTAGTTTATATAATTAATCAGGTCAAGAATACACAGAATAATTTTCTTAGATTTTACAAGGTAATTTAAGATATGTATGAAACAATTAATTTGTCACTCTATAGCTATCTGTTGGAATCCTCTTCTTTATACCTGGATGTTATTGGATTTTGTGTTCGTACCAAAATAAACCAAGTAACATGTAATGCTGCTTATTGCACATTTTTTCTAATAATAATAAAATACATCTGAAGGACAAAGATAACCCAGTCCTAATAGATACAGTTACACAATATAGCATTAGGGTAGCATAAATATTAGGTTACTGTTCATATTTCAGCAACCCTTATTCCATATATTCTTAAAATGACCCATTCCTTATGCAGTTTATCATAAGTTCATAATTCCACAATCAAAAAACTAAGTGATTAACGCTCAGTTTTACACAGCACACATAACTTGTAGGATGGTTTCAAACTTTCATTTCTGAAAAGCATTTAAGGACCACAGGGTGTTATAAATTCCCGAAGACTATACTTTCAGGGATCATTTCTATAGTTCATTCTAAATTCCCCACATGATTTTGGGTCACTTCATCTCAAATACATTCTCTGCAAACTTCCCTACCTAACTTCACTGGATCACTCAGAAAGAAAAGTAACACGTGTTCTTTAAATCTGTCACAAGGAAAACGGTCATTAAACATATTGCTAGATCATTTTACGAAGTACTATCATTACTTGCAAAAACATGAGGAATAAGAGGAATCAGTAAGAATCAATTACTAGTGGGCATTAAATTTTTCTCGGGTGGGGGTGGTGGTGGAATGATTACGTGAAGGACGTGCCAAACCCAAGGAGGCCTAAATGTGACCCCGCCGCTCCTACTTCCGGGGCAGGGTGTGCTTTACGTCCACCCCACCCCGGGGTACGCTTCTTGTAAGCCAGGCATTTTTAGGGGCCCCTGGAAGAAATGCGATCCGGAGTGGGTTTTAAGCACGCTGCTCCCGCAAGAGCCCAGGAGGCCCGGTGAAGGCTCTGCGGCCTGCAGGCCAAAAGCAGACAGGGACCGCAAAGGCAGGGCCCACCCAGCTCACCCTTCTCCCACCCTCAGTGCGATCCGGCCCCGGGGTCTCTCCTCCCAGGCCCAAGGAATGTGGAAACCCACTTCCGCCGCGTCGGTCATCTCCCGCGGCTTCTCCTGAGTCTTGCTGCTGGCGTTGGCGGTAGGCATCGGGGCAACGGGACGGGGCAGCGGTCACCACGCTCCCTCGCAGGATTCTGTAGTGCAGGCTAAAGGGGCCTCTCCCTCCCGCACTGTGTCCTCCCTCCCGACACTCCCAGTACAGTACAAGCGACCCGACTCCGCGTGGAGAAGAGGCTCCAGAACGATCGCGAGAACCACAGCTCTCTCGAGATCCTGCGGCGCTGCCGCCTTCTCTTCTAGCCCCGCCCCGACGGGTGTTCAGCTGGCGTTGGAGGGAAGTCCCGGGAATTTGGTACGGTCCCGCGGGATTGGTTCTGGCGGGCGGGGTTCCCGGGACCCGTTGACGCGCCGTGGAACGCTGTCACGCTTCATCCCTGTACTGACCTACGCTCGGTTTATTTTCAGCCCTACCTACCCCTCCCGGCTTCAGCCGTAGACTGCTCAGCTCAGGCCTCTGCTTTTCCTTCCTTGGATTT
>PVJL010008235.1:0-68820 GCA_004026885.1 Lyroderma lyra
TGTTAACTTCCTCAAGATTAGCAATAAATGACAAAGCAACCTTATGCTGGAATCCAGTAATGGATTAAAAAATGTTTCCTGAAGGCATGGGGCATCTTACTTGTGTATCTACATAGTAACGAGCACCTACAAGGCTCTCAGAAAAGTGAGCATCCGACCTAGGAGCTGGGTGAGTGAGCCGCAGGGTTACCACCTGTGGGCACCTTCTCCAAACAGCTGACTTCTCTCTGTCCCACGCTGTCATTACATGTCAGAGCCAAAGAGAGCTACCATTATTCACCCTTTCTTCCTTTTCCCCATCTCATCCAAGACCTTAACGATCTCTGAGAACACATTTCATTACATTAAAAAAAAATAAAAAAATAAAAAAAAATAAGGCCTGGGAAAGCCACTGATGAGGTAAATTACAGTGCTCCTCTGAGCTGCTGGAAATGGAAGAGGACAGAAGTGAAGACCAAGGAGGCTTTGTAGAAGTATAAAAACCCCCAAAATATGACTGGCATTGATGTCCTTCTCTAGTCAGCAAGTGCTCATTGCGAGGAAGATTGTCGTGATACACTGGTAGGCGGGAGACGAAGATCGCCAACGGAAACTACGAATAAGAACTCACAGCGTTCTGGTTTTCATTAAAAGCAAACTTCAGTATTTTTAATTGTTCAAACTGTACTAGATCATGAGAAAAATAGCTAGGTAGGTGGTTCCAAACTGCAACTACAAGCATTCCGATTTTGGAAAACCAAACATAGGCAAGAAGCTGGAATGGCTATATATATTTTCACTAAGGATGTGATAGTTTTCATTCTGCAAGTCAAGCACTGTAGAAAAATAAATGCTATCAAGTAACTGCTGTCTTGGGGGTAGCCAAAAGTTTGCAATTGTGCAAATGAAGGCTAAAAGCAATCAGGTTGTAGAGTGAGATTCATCTGCCCACTCAAGATTCATCTGTCTTCTTAGTCATTGAAGTAATTTTATGATATTGCATAAAACCCATACATTACTAAATCACCCAAACTTTGATCCACTTATGTCTATCCATGAATAGAAACTGAAAGAAGGGTTTTTTCTATAACCAGAGAGACCGATCTTAATATACGCACATACCTAAGACAACCAGCAAGACATAAGCCTGTCTGGGTAATATCTAAATATCAGGAAGATGACAGGTTTCCTTAGAGACAACTACTAGACACACACACGTATACAATTAAGATATACTATCCTCTCATTCTTCATTTTCTAAAAATTTCATGTGACCTTTTCACTTAAAGAGTAAAAATTTCTAGATTCCCATTCCATTTAATTGTACTCAAGCAAAACCCCTGGGAAGGTTTGCAGAGGGTTAGATTGCTTTAAAAGCACCCATGCATTAAATAAAGCTTTGTCTAACAAAAGTGAAAGAGTAACTGATATGGTATCTGTACATTCACTCAGCACAAGGTTCCTGTAACTCAAAAGCATTACTCAAAGACCAACAAATCAGATTACAGCTCTGGAAAAATCATACTCTGCCTCTTCTAGCAAGCCTGCCAGCTCACACAACATTATGTGAGGGCCAAGCACCTGCTTCCTGAGGAATTTGTAATCTACCTTCTCCATTAGTACCCCAAAGGTTCTCCTACTTTACACGCATGCCCCCCTTCATTCATTCCACTGCATTCACCTTTCATCTCAAAGAGATTCATTAATGATAAGTGTGCAAGGGTTCACTTTGAAAGCACAATCGAAAAGAAAAGCCTTCAGCATTACATTTTATAACAAAACAAAAACTCAAATTCTGAGTGTCTACTGAATTAGAACTAAAAGCCATTGCAGAAGGAGATTCCTTCCGGGGTACCTGGCTGGTTTTCACATTACCTGCTTCAGTGTACTTTAATCCCACTTTTTCTTCTGTGTCCTTTGTCTTTGGGGGTGGCCAGACAGCTTGGAGTCTGCCAGGAGTTCTATCGTCCTGCTCAGTGGGGCTGTGGTCAGGCTGTTTAAAAAAGTGGGCAAAGAAAAGAGTAAGTTAAATGAAATGTAGCCAGGGCCAATTATTTCCTGAAAACAAACATGCGAACGCTAACTCTAAAATTAATATTAATGACCAGTTGCGTATTACGCTCACTGGCTATAACTGAAACATCTCATTACAGTACAATCCTTTCCCAGAAACGTAAAGTGATTGTTGGGAGTGAAAATAAAAACAAACAAACAAAAATAAAGGGAAGGCCATGGGAGTGTAATTCCTGTACAGTATGGTAACCACAGTCAAAGATATTGTGTTGCAAGTTTGAAAGTTGCTAAGAGAGTAAATTTCAAAAGTTCTCATCACAAGAAAAAGAATTTTGCAAGTTTGTATGGGGACAGAGAGAAATAGACTTCCTTTGGTAATCCTTTTGCAAAACCTACAAATGTCAAATTATGGTGTACACCTGAAACTAATATAATGTTGTATGTCAGTTATACTTCAATGTAAAAAACCTCAAGGTCAAGTAAGTATTACATCTTGATAGATGATTTTTATCATGTAACTGTTTAAAAATCACAAATGTTCTTTGGGCTGAAGATACAGATACAAATGTACTACAATCAGATACATTTGTAGGAATATTTATACATGTATCCCAAACAACTCCAGGGTTACTTGTAATATAGTCACTACTTTGCATTTTCCATGAGCATTATCTGTAGGCCAAGACACTCTTTTCTAAGCATTCCACATTGCTAATTTCAATTCTTTTTCTTTCCTATTAAAAATAATAATAGTGAGATGGACTTCATAGTCAAGCTATTTTATATGACTTGATTTTTTTTACAACTATGAGAATGTTAAATTGTGTTTAGTTTTTAATTACAATCCAAGATAATTTTTTCCAAAGATTCTTTAATTTTTAACATTTTAACTGATCAAATATATAAGAGGCAATGATTGTGTTCTGAGTTGATACTAATCAAGAAATTCTATTTGTTGTCCTTACGAGCCTTTAAGATCTACTGGACAAGTGCTTGCTAGTCTTTATAAATTACCAAATTTTCTTTGAATAGCAGTTTTCATTAATCGCACAGTCACCATACGCCAGCTTCATTCAATCTTCACAACTACTACATAAGATGAGGGTTGTTATTTTTTTTTCTTCATTGAGGAAATCGGGGCTCGGAGATGATGAAGGTCACCCAGACAGGAAATGGAGTTAGAATTAAAACCCGGGTCTCACTTTAAATCCAGTGCTCAATCAAAATGCCTTATAACCAAGAAGGAACATTTCAACCACATCACAAACATGTACCCGAACAAATGGCAGGCTTAGGAAGGAAATACAGTTTTCACAGAGGTATATAATTACGTGAGGTAAATCTGAGCTATGCTGCCACACTGTTGTGCATCCTCATGCTGCTTAGTTTGTATAAGAACATTTACTATTAACATTTACATTTGGAGTGACAGGTTCCCTGTCCTACCAGCACATCTTTACATACATCCCGCTCGCAACAATTGAGAACAGTATAGGAAGAAAGAAAACTCTTCCGTCCAACTCCATACTCCTTACAAGGACAATTTCATTATAATCATCTTTCACCTCAAAGACATTTACTAGCAGTAGGTGACCAGGATTCACTCACAGGAAACCTCAAAAGAAGTACAGCAGCAGCACATTTTAGGACAAACGGCACAATCCAATACTACATACGCTTTTGGAATCGGCGGGGCCCTCCCCCGGCCTGGACCTGGACCGTTCAAACACAGCTCGTAAGGACTCCTTCTCGTGCCTCATCTTGCGCTTGAGGGCTTCCAGCTCAGAGGTGTCGGCTGTGGTCCCCTTTTTGGGGGGCCGGATGAATAAGGCTTTAAAGGCCTCCAGGGCGGTTTCTGGTGGCTTTGGCTTGACCTCCCCAGTCTGGCTTTGAGTTTCTCTGGGGCCGCCCTGGCTCTCCTGGGCAGCGCTGCAGCCCATGTCTTCTCCCCTGGGTGGCTCAGGGTCCTCTGCCTTCAGTTCGGCTCTGGGCATGTCAATGCTGAGCAGCTGGGAGAGCTGCTCCAGGAGAGTGGGCGTGGCCTTCGGGTCACCGGGTTTCTCCCCCGTCCTCACCGTCTGCGGCACTGCCTGTGCTAGGGACTTCTGCACAGGCTGGGTCAACTTCAGCAAGGCCAGATCCCCATCCTTTGGTTTAATTTCAGTGAGGGTCTCCCCACCCTCAGCTGCGGCCCCCTTCTTCAGCACACGAAGCCCACTAAAGAACGCTGGAAGCTGGAATGACTTCTCTCCGGGGACGTCTTTCTTAGAAGGGGCGTTCTTGGTGACACCAGCACTCAGGTTCTGGTCTGCTACCACAGGTAGAACTTGGGAACTTTCTTCTCCAGCTTGTCCCTGGCTGGCACCGTGCTCCCTCTGAAGACCACCATTGTCGGGCTGGCCGTGTCCCTCAGGTGGCGTCTGTTGAGGACCTTCGGCACAGAGGTCAGCATCACCCCTTCCCCTGGTGGCGACACGGTCCCTGCAGTCTCCTGGCTTGTCTTGGGGCTCCTCAGATGGCTGAGATAAAACACCAGGGGACGCTGGGCCATTGGTGCTGCTTCCCTCTTCTGCCTCCTGGCCGCTATCATCAGAGTCAGAATCACTGGTGGTGTGCACAAGGGTCCCGTGAACCAAAATGACATCGTCTGTGCTCACACCCAAAGTCGTGAGTGCAACAAGCTGTTGCCCAGGGAGAGAAACCCCTGCCTCTGCTTTCCTCTGACTCCCCTGTGACGGGGCCTCCGTCCCCACCCTCGCCGTCTCCCCATCACTTCCAAGGCCAGGCGGCACCTGAGCCTCTGCCTCCTGCCGATCCGGGCCACTGCTGGGATCACCTGGCTGAGGGGTGGGGTCCACAGCTAAACTGTGGATGGCCTTCAGCACGGCATCCTCCTGTTCGGGCATCACAGGTTCCAATTTGCTCGTAAACCCAAACAGGGATTTCACGGAGAACTTGCTCAAGATCGACTGAGCCATTTCAAGTCCAGCTTCAGGTCTCTCTGGTTCCAAGACATCACTGCCATTCAGAGAGCGCCCACCGTCCTCCATGTCCCACAGCAATGCCCCCGAGGGAAGCGCTGACGTTTGTCGCCTTCCTCTGCTCTCAGTGGATCCACTCCATCGGCTCTTCACTTACAGGAGCCGGCAGCCAGCGTCCCCAGCCGCCGAGCAGGCTCGCTTGGTCTTCCAGGTCACTCGCTGCGCCCTCCTTCCGGCGTGCCCGACGGTGGTGCGCCCAGGGCTACTGTAAAAAGTCAGTGCAGCCCTGTGCCCAGCGGCCGCCGAGGCTGCGCACCTTACTACACACGGACTGGGAGGCTGCTCCTCTGGGACTTCCGTATTTATTCCCAGGGACAAAAGGCTTTTTGTCGTAAGGAAAGTCAGCCTGCCCCCAGTCATCCCAGCCCAGGACTTCACCACAGCTCCGCCCCGGTGCCTGCCGTTCTCCTGGGCGCTTTCTACTTCCTCATTGGTGAGCAAGTGAGACTCCAGAAAGTGCTGAGCCGGCAAGCTGATCCCGGCAGCCCTCCACCGCCCGGGGAGCAGCCCAAAAATTCACAAGTGAATCAGCACAAACTGACTGAAATACTTCTGACAGACCAGGCCCTCTTTTGCCATCGAAATTCTGGTCAGAAGCCTGTGCCATCGGGCCAAAAGCAAACCAACCCACCAACCAACAAACAGAAATCCTAGCAGGATGCACAGGTCAACAGCCATTCACAAAGTCCAAAGCAAAGCAATAAAAAGAAAGAAAGACATAGACCATTTCAAAATGATTGCAACTCAAAGGCAGTTAATCGACTACCCTTGAAGCTTTTTCTAATTTTTAAGCGCCTGCTTCCGCTTCCCTGCAGGCTTCATTTGGAATGCAGACTTTGGCTGCCGGGGCCAGAGGAGGAAAGCCAACACGACTGGTTTCAGATTGCTGCTGCTTTAGCTCCGCCGGTGTCTCAGTGTTCCACAAACAGGTACTCAGGCAAGCACGCCCACCACGCCCAGTGTCCCCCAGCCGTAGGGTGGCAGAGTAAACAGCCCCGGCCGGCAGGAACGATCACCCTCGGCGCTCCCTGCCAACCTCGGGCTCCTGGCTCAGCAGCTCTGACTTTCTAACTTCCTTAGGAATCCTGGCGGCCGAAGGGCACCCCTCTCTGCTTCAGTGACCCAACAACCAAATGAAAGCCGGCTTGGGCCAAGGTAACAAACACACAACCTGCCTTGTTAGGCAAAGCAATTCATCAAAGTTCCCTAAGGAGCGATATTCCCCTAAGGGGCAAAACATCTGAAAGGTCTCTATCGGTCAGGTTTCTATCACAGACCCAATTTGCCTAAAACAAAAACACAACAGACAAAACAAGCCACCCAACATCAGCTCAAGGTAGTTTCCAATACTCTGATTATACGCTGGGAACCTGGCAGCTAAGGTCGTGGAAAAACTGCAGCCCTGTTTCCCAGCTGCAGAGCCGCCTCCTGGGACAGCTTCCTGGGGTACCTGATGGTCTCAGTGTTTCTCTTTCAAATCCCGTCCAGTCGGCAGGCGTTTGGTAAGCACCTGGGCCGGACGAGGCACTGTGCTGGATCAGGAGAGTCAAACTGGCTTAATAGGAATCACCAGCTCTCTTTGAGCAAAGCCACAAGAAGAATGAGCCCAAGTGTTAAAACGCCAACAGCAATTTACTCTGCAGAACAGTTGTTTAGCACAAGTAAAATGACAGTCCTGCCTTCTCTGTAGCAAGGAATGGCTGAGGGTCCCACAGTGATAACTTGAGTCATGTTCCCCAACAAATATTAATATTGAGAAAGTCTGATTACAACAATACATTGCTAGCAATGTGTTCAAAAGGAACCCTCACACTAAAAGAGTACATATTATACTCCATTAATCCCTGTAGGAAAGTTAAGGCAGCACTGCCCAATCCCTGATTTGACCTAGTGTCTAAAGGATACTTTCCTGTTTACTACTAATCCAAGAATATTTGGGGATTATTAACTAGGGCACACTTAATCAAATGGCCACCACATACGCAGAAATATTCACTGGTGCCATTTATTTAAGTCTTAGAACAAGCTTCCTGTCTAGAGAAAGTGCTCATTGATAAAATCAGAACCCTGCTTCCTCAAGGCTGTGGAGAAAAGGAATTATCACACCAGATGATAAGACGAGTCTTCTAAAGAACTATGTAGAGTGCACACAGACTTTGTCCAACCCGCCGCGTGCGCCCCAGGACGGCTTTGATTGAGGCCCAACACAAATTCATAAACTTCCTTAAAACTTCATGAGATTTCTTGTGTGTGTGACCATTTTTTAGCTCATCAGCAATTGTTTGTGCTAGTGTATTTTATGTGTGGCTCGAGATACTTCTTCTTCCAACGGGGCCCAGGGAAGCCAAAAGGTTGGACACCCCTGATGCAGACCATTCGCTATACGGGTGAGGGGAGGAGACATGGCACACATTTGATGTTTTCTTTCTTTAACTGAGAAGGCTCCATTTTCTCAGACATCACTGATTTCCAGCCCAAGTTTCTAAGCACCCTCAGCAGATTTGGGCAAAGTGGGACATAAACTGCAAGGGCTTGTTGGCCCTTCTACCTACAGCACAAAGCAGAGTTGCAGCAGACCCTCTGCTAACCAGAACTGAAGCAACCGCCAGTCTCAAAACATTTAGCCGGTTACTTGAGATTTTGCCGGTTGCTTGAGAGTGTCGGTTAATGGAGAGTCTACTTACATTTATCTGGCATCTACCAGTCCAGTCCCCCTGGGTGCCGGTTAACTGAGAATTTACTGCATGAAGTTTCAGCATCTTCTCAATCCCCACGATGGCAACAGTCTCATGGAAAGTGGGACCAGGCTTGGGTCCCAGGAGGTGATTTCATTCCAGCCCCTCACGGTAGGTAAGGTACTATTAGGTTCATTTTAAAAGTGAAGTAACCATGGCCAGGAAAACATAACTGCCCCAAGTTGTACGGCTAATAAATGGGAAATAGTATTAATAATAATAATATCTAACAGCTACTAGGTGTTTACTCTGAGCCAAGCAAGCACTGATCTAAATGCTCCACCTACATTAGCTATTGTTGCACAGAACTAGGAGGCTGGTGTTCTCTTTTTCCTATTTGGAAGCACAGAAAGATAAAGTGGCTTTCCCATGTGCACAGCATCAATGAGAGGAAGCATGACCCCTATTACAAAGATGTATTCACCCAACAACTATTATTAAGCACCAAGCTCAGCCCTCCACCTTCACAAAATGTATACTTTAATAATAGGGGAAATCGGCCAAGAAAAAGGTGACTCTCTTCACACTCTCTACCCTAGACTCTGTCTGAATAGCGGTAGGTGGACCTAAAACCATTCTGAATAAAAGCAAGCAGCAACCACCTAAATACAAAGATGAGTAAGAAAAAAAACAGCATGGTAACTCACATAGATCTTTGAAGGGTGACATATTGACTCTCTTTCAGGCCACTGGTTCTTATGACCATGAAAAATATTATTACTTCCCAGAAGTAGTAATATTAATATTTAGGGAATTGAGAAATATGTCAGACTACAATTTCAAATAAGGAACCAACAAATTTAGTCTTAGCTGGTTTGAAAAATGATTCTATTTAATGCTATAACATTTGTGGGGGAGGGGGGAGGAAATAATCACTTCTCTTGGCCATTATTCATCTCAGTGTCTTATTCTGTTATAAATACTTACTAAACACCTATTACCCCAAATCAGGAACAGTCAAAACTGTCACTTTCCAACCTCCCATGATTCTCTTTTGTTCTAACCTTAAGACACTTAAGGTCGCTAAAGCTACACTGAGCGGAAGGCCACATAAAACCGATATACTTTAGACAACTAAGCGAGAACAGGCATCATAAATAATTAGGTAGCACTTGGCGCACATGGTATTCTTTGTAACTATTCATTTAAAAAAGCAATCAGTACCCAGTTGCTTGAAAAGGGAACACAGTGTGTATTTGTGTGAAGAATCTATTACCCCCCCGTTTGCCCCATCTCACTGTCCTCGCAGATGGAGGCTGCAGCCAATTGTACCTCCTGGCAATAAGAACATCAGTTCAACAAAGAGATATTAATACCTGGTGAGATAAGCCTAAAACAGTGATTGCAGCAAAAAAGGCACAGAGTCTCCTGGGAGTGGGGTATAACCTAGCTCCTTGACTCTCCTGAGTTTAATCAGCACTAACAACTTAAAAAAAAAAAAAAAAAATCAACTTGCAGAAGTTGGAAGTTCCTCAAAGGAAAACTTCCTAGAGTTACTTCCCCCTTACTTTGGTGGCCCTCCCCCATATCATTCAACTTAAATAATTCCTTCTCACATTCCCATAAAACCTCAGAAAGGCAAGCAAAAAAGAGAGCAAAGGAGATTACATTTCACAGCATTAGGCTACTGAATTCTCATGTCTCTCTTTATCCAATTTATTTCCCGTTCTGGGCCTGACTTTAATGACTAATTGCTTCCAGCTTCCTAAAGTGGTTCAGCTAGGTTCATGAGATGATTGCTTGGGACAGCAAATAGAAAGTGGAGTTTTTGTACGAGTAAGTCAGGGTGTATGAGCTATTTCTGTGGACGAAGAAAGTTCAGAGCGATAAAGTGGGAAAATCAAGTCAACTGGGAATAAAGTTACGAGTGAGGCAATGGGCGGAGAATTTTTGTTGCTGTTACCAACGGAAGTTGAGGTCTGAGGAAATCACGACATCCCAGGTACACTAAGAGACATGTGTGCGATGAAGGGGGAGTCCCACGAAAGGACCGTAAGGTTAGAGAAGAATTTGGGTAGAATCAAGTTGTTGGGAAGCTAAATGGGGCTTCAGAAACATTAGAGGTCAACTAGCTCAACCTTCTTATTTTAAAGATGAAGACGTCTGAAGTCAAGAGAAGCTAAATACCCTGAACCAGTTCACATCACGGGCAGCACGACGGGGTGCCCGACCCGCTCACCACTCCACCTCACCCCTCCTGCTGCACGGACATCTGACTCACCGCCTTCCGGAGCAGCATGCTCCTTAGGCTCGTCTTCCACAGCTTCACAATCGCGTCGTGAGGCCAAATGAAAGGCAAAGCCAGCAGCCTCTTCAGGCTTCCCCTTCTATTTCTGTTTCGTAGCACTTCCCCTGCCTCCATAGCGGCGCTTCCCCGCTCCCAACTACACAGCCCCTCCGGATCAGCCGATCAGAAGGCGGAACTGTTTCTACTAATGGGTGAGAAAGGAAACGGGCTGTGAGGGCGTAGTGCGAGGACGGGTCTCCGCGACTGCCGAGCAGTCTCAGGCTTCAGTGGGGATGCCCTGAATGTAGGTAACAAACTCCAAGTCTCTAATAGGGAAGAGGGGAGGCTGGGGCGCATTTGTGAAGATGGAAGGAGAGAACGGAGCAGTGGGTGTGTGATGCTCCAACAATCGAGGAACGAGGGCACCGTGCAAAGGTAAGGACCTGGCCCTGGGTTCTGGGCTCACATCCAACACGGCTCCTCCAGGAAGCCTGACCTTAGGCGAGTTATATAAGCCTGTGCCCAGCTTCCTCACCTGGAAACGGGAGCTCAGAAAAGGACCAACTTTGTGGGTGGTTAGGGCGTTAAATAAATTAACATGTGTTCGACACTCCCATCAATGCCTGGGACACAGTAAGTACTACATGCGTCTGATAGGTTTTCATAGGAAAAAAATCAACTTTTCTAGACACATCAACCAGCATCTAACACATTTAGTTTTAATTCTGTCAAGATGAAACAGGTATTTACTGATGAAGTGACAGCCCCAGCACATACTGCCCCTCCCCCTTCTCTCCTCCACATGCACTTGGGCAGAGGGGCCATTTGGTCCGAACAGGACTATTCCTTAGAGAAAGGCCTACTAAATATGCCTCCCCACACCACATCTGTGCCATGAGTGAATGCAGCTCCAAAGAACATTCTTTCAAGGGATCCCTTGGGGTGTTTCAGGGCCAGTGCTCTCTGGATTGGTTTTTTCCATCCGTGTCACCTGAAGAGAGTAATTAGCTTAAAGTTTTCCCAGGTGGCCGCTGTAGAAGGTGACAGAGTTCACCCTGTTCTTTATTACTTTTCCCGTGCTCCGAGATGACATTTACTTGTTTGTTTGTTTGTTATTGTTAAATGTATTGGGGTGACACTGGTTAGCAAAAGTTCCATAGGTCCCAGGTGTGCAGTCCTACTGTGCATCGTCTGTGTGTTGTGCTAGGTGTTCACCACCCAGAGTCAGTTCCAAGATGACTTTAAAACCCACTCAATCATTTCAGGAAAAAAAAAAAAACATCCATGAATTTGGATTTTTTTCCAACAAAATCCTTTTCTCAAGAGTCCGATACACGCTGAGGATGCTACTGCAAGTGTAGCCCCTCAGCACTACGGTGTTGCTGATAAAAGTCATGTAAGAGGGAAACGCGAAGGCCATGTGACCTGTGAGACTCGAGGGGAAGGGAAAACAGGAGCATTCCTGAAGGCACAGAATTTTCTGGGACATGTTTCTGAAGGGCTCTGAGCGTTTCCAAAATAAACAATACTGATGTTCCACACGGATGATTACTACAGAAGGCAAGGGTTCCGCAGAGAGACCATTCCGTTCTGGTGAAAGCTGACCACGGTACAAGTTTTAGACGAAGGCCAGCGATATATACCGGTCACTGCCTGGACCCTCCGTCCCAAGTGGGAAAATAAGACTGCCGTCGGCTATGCTGTTTGTGGGTATCGTTTTCATTTCCTTCCTTAATTTTTTTAAAAGTAAAAGTTATCTTGAGACTATTAGTCCAAACACCAAAGATCCAGGTATCATTTTTAATTATTTTTAAATTTCAAGGAAGACCATAGGAAAAGCAGGGAAGGTGAGGATTTACAAAATGAAGATGAATGAGAAAAACACACATGAAGGGAGAAGAGGGAGAGAGCTAGCATTTTTTTTTTTTAGAGTGTCACTATCGTCCCAAGTACGCACCATGCTAGTTCTTTATGCAAGCTTTCTTATACCTTAATCCTCCCCGTAACTTTATGAGAAAGGTATCACTGACCCCTTTTATAGACTAATGCTGTCCCGTGCAAATTTCTGCAGTTACAGAAATGTTCTATGAGGGCTGTCCAGAAAAAATCCAGCCATAAATGCCTCTATTTTTCACATTACATTGCAGGATATTTTCCAGACAGCCCATATATATATAATGTCATGGAATACAGTAGATACTAACTGTAGGTGGCCTCCGAGCATTTAAAACATGGCTATTGTGACTGAATAACTACATTTTAAATTTTATTTAATTTTAATCAATAGCCACACGCAGCTAGTGAACCAAGATTCAAAGGAATCTGGCCAATTCTAAGATTCAACAACCAATGAGTGGCAAAGCCAGGATTTGCACTGGATCAATCTGATTCTAAATGTTTGTTCTTTTCATTACAATAAGTCAAAGAACTATGCTATTTTGTAAGAGTTCTCTTTCACACTGAAACATCAGAATGGGGGCAAAATTGATCACCCGGTTGCCAGAACTGAATGGCTAGTCAAGTTAGAAGCAATCTGCAGATTTGCTCGGTAATGGTTCCTTGAAGTTAATACTCACATGATTTAGTCATTTTTAAGGTAAAACTGGAAACGAATGGAAATGCATTAGAACGACAAAGGAGAAAGTAAGCTAGGCATCGCCACAACAATGATGATCCTATCCTTGAACACGGTTGAAGAGAAGGCAGAATAAAGCAAAGAGGGGGCGAGAGCTATGGCTTTGAAGTGGAAAGGGTGTGGTTCAATAAAAGATGTTACTAGTCACACACTAGGTGTGGCACTTAGGCAAGTTTCTTAACTTCCACTAATCAGTGTCTACATGTATAACATGGGAAAAATATTTAACTCATAAGGATTGGCCTAAGCATTAAATAAATGTGCTAACATCGCTAACCCAGCACTTGCTTGATGCACCACAGACACGCAGTGAATAGTGGCCGTCGTTATTACGGCACGTGTATAATTGCAGGGATCAATGGGTGACCACAAGGAGTCACGTTTCCATAGCTTTGAAATATACTCACTGTTGCCTCCATTTTGTACATCATTTTAATTTGAGATTTAAACAAAACAAGTATATATAGCACTACTGTCATTTTCAACACTTTAAAAAGTATCATGAAATATTCCACAGAAACGCTGTAACAGTTCCTAGAATCAAGGTCACTTACTTTCTGTAGCCAGAGAAGGAAGTGTATGACGTTCATACACCAGACATTTAGTGATAGCCACAGTTCTTAATGCAACTTGGAAATAATGATAATGATAAATCAAGATGGCTTAATTAAAGCCCACAAAAATCAAAAGGCAATAGAAAAACAACTGGGCCTTAGAAACTGGAACCTTCTGTTAACATAGGAGTACTCTCAAACATTCTTTAAGCAAAGGAGATGGCATTTCAAATTCTAAATGGGTCATGTGGGATTGTAATTTTAACCACAAATTACCATCTTTATCCTGGAGAGGGAAGAAAATGCTTTTCAGAATTCCACACATGGAACGTAAATGTAGAAAGAGACCAGGGTTTAAAGAAACCATGTCCAATGAATGCAATTTTTAAGACAGAAAAGGGAGGATGAAAAAAATGGAACTTGTTCAAAGGGGGTAAAATAGCAATTATTTGAATTTTAGAAAAACCAAATAAGATATTGCAGCTGCAATATTCCAATTCATTCAAATAAAATGCCCAGAAAAATTTCTCACCATTTTTATAAAACTCAGTTCTATTCTGTGCTTTTTTAGGCTTTGAAAGTATAATACAAAGTTTTCTCTATGTATACTCTCAAGAGTCCAAATTTTACATGAGCAGGTATCATAATTTATAGGCCAGAAAGACAACGAGGAAATCAGAACGGTAAGTGTTACCAACATCAAAGAAAAGAGAACTTGGCAGGTCCATTAACTATTAAGGTCATTTACTGATTAAGCAAAACTTACTCTTCTTTTTATTTCATAAAGAAATCTGATTTTATAGATGTTACTAGATTTCTCTTGTCGTAGTACAGAGAGAGGACAGTTGGATTTTAAAGGAAGCCAGGGCATACACATAAATGAGGATTTCTATTTAATTAAATGTGACAACCTTCCACACCAATTTCAAAATTGGTGCTAATTTGAGAGAGATAACTGGTTAAATTTCATGGGGGTTAGAAGTAAAATTAGATTACTTTTTTCAATTGTTTTATCATGACTTAAAGTGATGAGGAGTTGGTAAAAAAAAAAAAAAAAGGTAATTTTTCCAATTAGATTATTAATTCATCACTGTTCTTTTTCCCTAGATCATTCCTTAGTCATTTATCATACATCCAACAGACACATAATTTCTCTATTCTCTCTCTCTCTCTCTCTCTCTCTCTCACACACACACACACACACACACACACACACACACATTTATACACTGACACACAAGAACGCACACATATAAAAATAACACACCCCTTCATAAAATTAGGTACTTTGATATTTCTGAATTCACTTCACTTGCAAATACAAGCCGCATTGTCATGAATATGCTAATGTTTGGGGTAAATTAATCTGTGGGCTTTAGCTTTAGGTGGTAGGCTGTCATTGGTTTCCATGAGAACAAGATAAGGATGTGGCCCCATCCCTGTACTGCGAAGGCACCACATCAGAGAGCAATGTGCATTCTTTGCTGTTGAATCTAATTTATGTTGTGGAGTTTGCTATTAGAAGTGGAGGAAGGTGGAAGGACTGAAATCCGCTCATGCTCCCATCAGGGTTTCCCCATTAATTCTAAAGAGCCAGGGCCTTTAAAACACATGCTCAGGGAGTTCCCTGGTGGTGTAGTGGCTAGGGCTTCGGCGCTGTCAGCGCTGCGGCCTGGGTTCGATTCCCAGCTAGGGAACTACCCACATAAAAATTAATTAATTAATAAAAAATAAAACG
The DNA here is from genome assembly GCA_004026885.1 of Lyroderma lyra. Taxonomy (NCBI): domain Eukaryota; kingdom Metazoa; phylum Chordata; class Mammalia; order Chiroptera; family Megadermatidae; genus Lyroderma; species Lyroderma lyra. Next base: position 14,923 of record PVJL010008235.1, read on the forward strand.
CACGCTTAGACATCTAGTGTTCCATGTTAGCAGCTGCAGAATCTTCCCTGGACTGAGGTCTGCAGGGTGATTTGGGCCGCAGTTACCTAATTCTGAGTTTGGTCCTCGATCCTTCTCACTGATTATGGGAACTAACTCATACTTACTAAATGGCTTTGTTTCTTAAGTTAAAAACAAAAGAAAACAAACAAACAAACCATTCAAAGTAATGGAGAGGTAGAGGGTCTTAGCACGTAGACTCAGACCTGGGTTCAGATCTTTGCCCCTGATTTTAGTGAACCTCTCTCCTCATTTGGACACTGGGTATAATGATATCTCAAAGGATGGTGCCTGGCATTTAGGAAGTGATGAGTCCATGGAAGGTTTATTACTGGCTTAGACACTTAAGGTTGGGTGTGGACTTGGTAATTATGTCATTCTGTTCATAAGATGCAATTACTTGGAACCTGATGCTGTGACCTCCCCCGCCAATTAGGCCAAGTCAGTAAGAAGAATCCAGAGGCTCACAGGTGAGAAATTGAATGAGATGATCCTTGGCAACCAAGAATCACCAAGAACACATCAAAGTCTGTGTTTTAAAAGCTGGCATACAAAACCCTACTTTTAGAATTTGTGCAGCCAGTATACAATCTTAATGATGGCTTACCTTTTCTGCTTTTCATATCTTTTTTCAATCTCAAGTCACACCATTTTCAATGTCATTTCTCTCCCACTCATCCATGTCTCTTGCTTACAGACATTTTACAAACGATCCTCCGTGGCGAGTATTCCTCAAATGGGATCTTCAAGAAACTGCCCTTGTTATAAGAAGTTAGGCCACATTTGCTTTCTAATCTGTCCATATTCAGTTGCTTTTGACATATGTGGTTCATAGTGTACTGGACACTGAAGACCATGGCTAATGCTAGCTTCCAGTTTGGTAGAATATGAGAAAGTGCACATTAAAGCTAACTTGATAATGCTCGTGTTCTAAAGGGCACTCTGGGGTGACTGAGGGTTTACCATACATAATACAAAGATGCCACCCTAAGACAACTCACACATTTTGTGAATTTGGGTGTTGCCTCAAAAGTGATGCCTAGGTTGTCAGGTTTAGTAAGTATTAATAAAATATGAATATCAGAAAATCAACAAATGATTTTTCATTGTAAGTATATCCTGTGAAATATTTAGCAAGCTCATCACCTAAAGGTAGAACTGGTTTAGTCTTTCAAGAATTTTGAAGACTACCCAGAATGGTCCACCAAATTTGCTTGAGCATGACCATGGGATAATCACACAGACAGAACCTCTCTATACAGCAGCCTGGCTGACATTCAGCCACATGGCACCAAGATCGCTAGCACTAGTTACTAAAACACTGAAGTACATACTGGTTGGTAAACAGATGCTGCTATGAGCCTACCTAGTGTCTACCCTACACCAGCCCTTCAAGGGACCCCTGGACCTTCTCACAACTAAAATATGAATGAGACATGAGACAACATGAATGGACCTCGACGGCACTATGTTAAGTGAAATCAGTGACACAAAGACAAATATTGCATGTCTTCACTTATATGTAGAATCCAGAAAAACTGAACTCACAGAAACAAAGAACAAATGGGTCATTGCCAGAAGGTGATGAATAGTAGGGGAAATGGGTGAAGGCAGTTAAAAGACACAGACTTCCAGTTCTGGGGATGTAATGTACAGAACAGCAACTGTAGTTAATAATAATGCAGCACAAATTTAAAAGGTGCTAGGAGAGTAGACCTAAAAAGTTCTCATCATAAGAAAAAAGCTGGTACATAATGATGTGAGGTGATGGGTGTTAACTACACTTACTGTGGTCATCATTTCATAACATATACATATATAAATCATTATATCATACACCTTCTACAATGGTATATATACATCAATTATACCTCCATAAAACTGGGGGAAATAAAGAATTGCACTAGAGAAGCAGAAAGAAGTAGTCTGTGCCTTAAAATAGAGTTAGGAGACTACAAATTTTGGTCTCACTATCAGAGATGTGGCATTATTTTTCATCTTAGGACAAAGATTCACACTGATAATAGTAAGATTTTTTTTTCTTTAAGTAAACTAATTTCCATTCCACACGCATAACATTGCTTGGGTTCTTTTATGCTCCTATAATAGAATCATGGAATCTAATATTATAGCTACAAAGAACTTTGTTTCATCTGTTCCTATTCCTCCCCACACTCAATAAAGAAACTGAAGCCCACAGAAGTTAAGCAAGTGTCCAGGATCCCACAGCTAGTTATGGCTGAGCCAGGAGTAGAAGTGAGGGGATCTTCAGCTCTTGGTCTAGGGCAGAGGTTGGCAAATTGCAAATACGGCCTACTGCCTGTTTTTTAATGACCAGTAAGCTAAGCATGACCTTTACATTTTTAAATGAGAGGGAAAAAATCAGAAGATAAATGATATTGCTTGACATGTAAAAATATATGGAATTCCAATTTTAATGTCTATAGATGTTCATTGGAACACAGCCACACTCATTCGTATATGCATTCTCTATGGCTTCTTTAGTCAGCAGAGTTGAGTAGTTGCAACATGAGATTTGATTGGTCCCCAAAGCCTAAAATATTCCCTCTCTGGCCCTTTATTTAAAAAAATGCACAGCTAAATAAAAGGCCTTAATAAGTAGTAGTGGTCATTCTGATTTGTAGAGGCCAAACTACCCCTGATGGTTAAATGTCCTAGCTATCACCTCTGCGTACTATGACCGGCATCACATCCATAGGAAAAGCTAAGGAGAGTAACTTTCTGATGGTGGCACTGCAAACCACCTTTAAAAGTTAACACAGAGCAGTACTGCCCAACATTTAAGGCTGAATAAGATATCACACAGTAACATACACCTCCCTGACCTTAGTGTTCAAAGTCCCCCAGAACAATGATGTCTTTGCGAGCTGGTGTGGTGATCATTTAACAAGATGCAAACTTCCTTTCAAATGGAAATGTCTTACTTAGAATATCAGTATTTAAAACAATATTGAGGGAGTTCCCTGGTGGTGTAGTGGCTTAAGGCTTTGGCACTGGCGTCGTTGTCAACGCTGTGGCCTGGGCTCGATTCCCAGCCAGGGAGCTACCCACATACAAAAAAAAACCAAAAACAAAAAAAATAAAAAATAAAACAATATTGAAACACTAAGAGTCAAATGGTACTGTCTAAAGAAGGGCAAATGGATTGGAGATGAGGAGGCTCAGGGCCCAAAATGTAAAAACTGTTAACAAAAAAAAAATCTAAAGAAACTATCCTAATTTTTAAAAATTATAATAAATAGAAACCAAGAAAAATACAAATATTTACATAACTCATTATATATTCATATAAATAGTTTATACAAAATATATTATTTACATATCATGTATAATGTATATACTACATAAATATTATATTTGTTTTATATACTAGGGTGCCAAAAAATGTACATACATTTAAGCAATGTTATCTATGTATATATTACATAAACACCGACGATAACAACTTTGAACACCTCTTGTAGTTGCAGAAGTCAAATGTGACTTGTATTCATCTTTTGTTATCAGTATATATTGAGTACTACACTTTTAATACAGTTTATTTCCTTTCTTAAAATGTGTATACATTTTTTTGGCACCCTCTGTAAATACATATGCCATTAAAGACTAATTCAGGAAAAAGACCTTTTAAATGCAGTGATATACATCAAAAGCCTAACAATATTGAAAAGAAAGGGAATAGGACAAATTACATGTGTGGTAGTACACTAATTTCAAATTGTAGGACACTACTCCAAAATTGCAAACAAATTCAACTACCAACAACAGAAAATGTTTAAACAAATTTTGAGATATGATGTAGTGAGATATTATGCATTCACTTAAAACACATCTAGAAAGAATTTGTAACAACTTGGATAAGCAATGTAAGTGTAATTGATGAACAAAAATACAAGTAAGGATATAAAATATATGATTATATGTTAAAAGAAAAGCCCTCACTGAAAATAAATCATAGTGAGAAACATGAAGAAAATTTATCAATTTTAACAGCATCCTTGACTCCCAACATTATAGATTTCTTTTCTTTCAATTGAAATACAATTATTTCAAATTTTCTAAAAGGGTTTTTATAATTAAATAAAATTAAGAAATAATTTTATTCATACAGGAGAAGGAAAACGACATACATAGTTTAGCCAATGTCTAAAAAAACACGGAAACACAGAATTTGTAAAAAAACAAAAGAAAAAGGACATAGTCCTTCAAAATACATGTCCATACTTTCATGATCCAGACCTGCTGCCGCAGCAAGTTCATTAGAGGAATCTGACCAATAGATGTCACTGTTCCACTTCTTACTTTGGGCCCATCTCAACACTCACAACTTTTATGAAGAGGGACAAAATCAAAAGTTTACAAATTTTCACAAGGTGCTGTCGACTTCCCATCGTTCAGTTTCATTGAGAACCTCCTTTTACAATAACTGGGATGTCAAATGCGTTCTAAAAGGACATACTGTGATGATGGCCTCATGGTTATGAAAAGTATTAGGTTCTTCTGCTCTTGGTTGCTTCAGAAAATCACAGACCTAACCACGCTCATCAAACACATACTTCCAGATCTGAAAGTCATGAAGTGGAAGGTATTCAAAGACATCAGGGACACAAGACTGCCAATAGGCTCGAGCATTAATGAGGCAAAAAGAAGTGCTTCTTGGACTCCTAATGCCCACCCCCATCTCTGACAGGAAACTGGGAGGTAGAGATGGGTGGTGAGAAGAGTGACAGTCTGGTCAATCTATCAGGCCACCTACAATGTGTAAGTGGCTAAAGCCCAGCCCACTGCTTTGTATGGGGCAGTTGGTGCTTCTGTGTCAATGAATGCACAAATGAATGAGAGAGGAGAAGGCTGTGTTTTTTAAGTGGGTCATCCTGTATTCTGCAGATTTCCTGCCAACCCATTTGCCTGTTATTTGAGCAGCTGGAGAGAAAGAAAGTTTTAGGAACGTGCAAGGAAGACAGGCTATCTGGGTTTCACTGGCGAATCCAGAGCCCATCAGTCAGCTAACACAGGTCTTCACATATAAAACAAAAAAATACATTAAGAGATGACCAGCAACACAGAGAGGTTTAGGCAGCAAAGCTGATGTGAGCGTAGGACTCTGAAAACACTCAGACTGTAAAGTCACTTTTTAGAACACAAATTTCAGATCACTGAGATGTGTTTTCTGTAACCGAATGACTTTTAGACAATAATACCCCTTCGATGCAGCTCCAGCATCTTTACAAACACAATTTATATTAAATGCATATTAAATGAGCCTCTGTTGGCTACAACAGAAATTTCTACTTACATGGAGATCCAAGTATAATTCACTTCTGTTTGGCTTTTCTCTCTCCTCATGGAGCAGAAAGGAACAGGCTGGTCCTGACCTATAGCCCAGGACCCATGCTCCTCCATCCCTGTTTGAAGCGTCTTTACTTGCTGACTGCTCATTGAAGCAGTCCCGGGGAAAGCCCTCGTAGGAGATGCCTAGACAAACAGAGAAGACCATCAGTGACACAGTGGCTAGGAAAACATCAAGCCAGCCATATTTGCAGACTTCTAGGTGGGTCACTTCATACTACCTCCTACTTCCCTTCCTAGGTTATGTTTTTTAACAGTTTGCTTTCTTCCAAAAGTGCTTCTCTTAATTGCTCTTTCTGGATCACACTAACAAAGAGTTAGAACATATGCCCTAATACTCAATTTTAAAAGGTGCATATTGTCACTTGGTCAGTTTGTTGAATGAATAATACTGTCTGACTCACTTTTATCATCTCCAGAATGAGGGGATTAGGCTAGTTCTTATCTAAACTATGTTAGGGTAATAATAGTCAAGTGTGTGCCAAGCTCGGTTCCTAGCCCTTTTCTTTAATTGTTAAAAGCACCCTACAGATAGGTATCATTAGTGTTCCTATTTTAGATGGAGAAACTGAAGCACAGAAAAGTTAAGCAATTGGTTCAAGATCACGGTCTGTAAACAGTAAAGCCAGGAATTGAACCCAGGCAGTTAAACACTAGAGGCCATGCTCTTAGCTACTAGACTATGTACGTGGCCTCTGCTTGGCATTCTTGCCATGGCCACAGGTGTTCTACAACAAAAGGACTTTGTGGTCAAAGGAGTCTGCAAAAAGTGGCATGACCTATTCTATATTCTATCCCTTGGAGCCAAGATTCATATTAGCATACTAAAGACCTTTAGCCATCCTTTAGTAAAGAAACTTAGCTCTGTATAATAGTGTTTTGTAAACTTATTTGACCACAGAATACATTTAAAGGGACACCTAATAAACATGTTTCAAGCCATTAGTGTTCCAATTGAACCTAGTTTGGAAAACACTGGGTTAAATCATCTCTAAAGTCTCATACAGCTATCAAGTTCCTAGTCCTCTTTTACTTCCTGGTAAGCAAACTTGGCAAAATATTATGGAACTAGGCAGAAGTTAAGGTGTACTTTTGCAATAGAGATCACTGTTGGATATATGATAGGATGTTTATTACACATAATCCTTGTAATAGTGTCTCTTTGGCAGTGAACCAAAGCCAGTCAACGACTTCTGCCACACTGAAAACCTGACTTACAAGTAACCTGAGATGAGAATAAGTCAGCTAACAAAGGGATAACAGGATAGCATGCTTCTCCTTTACATTAGAGTAGCATTTAAAAGAAACAAAATTTGAAAACAGCCAAGGCTTTTTTTTTTTTGCTTATTTGGTTGGTTGGTTTCCAATCATACTTCCAAGTGAAAGGTGATGCAGGTCATAACACTCCTATAGATGCCCTCTGGGAGGCTGTCCATAAATACCTTTCTGCAGCCACTGAGAAAACGAGTCCAGGGCTCAAGCATCTATCTACTCTGGAGACACAGGGCGTCCAGGAGGTTGGACAAGCAGGCTTTTTCAGTCACCTGGCCTCATCCTTTCCATGTGCTCCTTACACATACTCTCTCCAAAGACACCATCTCTTGTTTTGGGCTCATGTACTGCAGTTGTCCCCACTCCTAACTGGAGAGGACACACTCTGTTAAGCACCCCCATTTTGTCCTTATGGTGGCCCCAAGAGGAAAGTAGTGCTGGCCATAATTTAATAGATGAAGAGATTAAAACATATCCCTTTTAACTTCCATTTATATAGCTCAATTCCCTCTTAGAATACTTATGTTCATATTTGGCAACAAAAGAGAAAATCGAACTTTTAAAATTTATGGTATACACTCATTGTGCTACCTTATCTTCATAAATGTATTCATTGCTAATCAGATCCCTCATTTTAAGTCCCTCTACTTTTCATTTTAATTTTAAAATAGCTGCTGGCTTTGGGTAAGGCTTACACTGATTAATAAGACAACATAAAGCACGTATATACATCACAGAGAACACAATGTACAACACCTAAAGTAAGACATTTATATCATCAAAGGCACATTGTCTGGTGAGTAGAAGTTCATCATTTAGGTATACGAAAGTAATAATTTGGATCTGGTGTCTTTATAGAAAATATAGGTGCACACACAAACCCACTCATACAGTGGCTATCCAACACTGCATTAATGAGGTGTGAAATGCAATCCAATTCACTTACTATGCACACAAAAGATAACATAGGAAGGAACAATAGGCGGGAACAATAAAAAGTAACTTCATTTTGGAAGTAGTTTTAATTTTAAAGAGCCAATTTCTAATACCTACTGTTTAACCAGACAAAATCCCTATGAAGTAAACATGCAAGGTAACACAGTGATGCATAATAATTTTGGTGAATATCAATTTGACAGCCAAAGACCAAGGGCAGGAATAAGTAACATTAACATGTTATTCTCAAACATCTGACAAAGTAGGTGAGGACAAAGGACAAACTCACCCTTAGAAAAGACATAACAAACTCATAAAGTAAATCTCTGGATGGAGAATTTTAATAACACCAACACAAATTTTTTTCAACAGTCAAAAATAAAGCATGTGTCTCTATTTATTAAAATAGGTAGTGGCCACACTACTCTCTTCAACTAAATAGATTTAATAAAGAGGAAAACATATTATCTAAAGTTAGGTAAGTATATTCTGCCATAATTAATAGTCAAATATCATTTAATTTTCTGATGCAAATAGATTTTGAGGTGTTCGCTTTTCATTAAACATTTTGTAAAATGCTTAAAACCATCTTATCAACTTGATCATGTATCTTTCCCTTCCATGTGCACATTATGAATTTGTTTACTCAATATTTACTGGTTATTTTGCTTCTCAGAGACATTCCGACAGCTTCATGGACTACATATAAACACACAGGTTAATTCTATAGTTGACCACTATTAATACAACATACAGCACAGTCACAGTACAGGAAGAGCAACTTACCTGGGACCACTTGGAAAGTCTGTGCTTGTCCCAACCATTCAAATGATGAGCTGCACTTCCTGATGCTAACCTACAACATTAGACTTTTGCTGTCAATTATCAATACAATGGAAGCAGAAAGGAAAGGTAATGTGCCATTTAACACTGGAGATCATACTCATTGTTCATTTTTCCAAAACTGAACAAGTTTCTCTACCTATGGTACACTAGATTATTGTTTCCATTTCTTTACTCCCTGCCTGTATTATTATAATATTAGGCACCGAAGGACTTTTCCAGTTGCCTCTGTAGTTCTTCCCATTGACCGGATGTTGGACCCAGCCTTGTGACTTGCTCTGGCCAACCGAATGTGGGCAATGTGACAGTGTGCCAATTCTGAGCCAAGGCCATGAGAGACGTGTGTTTTTACACCCTGCTTTGTGTTTCTGCCATCACCATCTGACAAGCACACCCCAAAGCACCTGGAATTAGATGCACAGACTAGACCCACACACAATCCTGCTGCCTGGAGCCAACCTCAGGTGAACTCAGGTCAGACCAAGGTAAGCTGAACCCAGGTCAGACTAAGGGAACCTCAGGCAAATCCTAAGCCAATGAATGAGAACAATTAATATTTGCTGGAAGCCCTTCAGATTTGGGCTTTATTTGTTGAAATAGCTGCCTAATGCACTCTCTATCATCTGTCCCCACCATAAGCACTATACCTATTAAAAACTTTACACCATTTCAGCTGAGCAGGATTAAAGACCACAGTAATCTTATTTTATAATTTGTACTAAAAGCAATTATTTAATACTATCAAGTTTTGAAAAAATAAAGTGAAAACTCATGGCATACCCATTTCCTTATTCATACCAAGATCCACACACAAACTACATTTCATTAAAAAAAAAACCAAAAACCTTATTTACCAGACATTGCTTTTAATTATCCAAAGAGTATATATGAATTCACTTTCAAAGAGAAGCTTTTATATAGAAGCAGGCAAAGTCCCTAAGGAACAAAATTATAGTTCCTTTTAGCTTTTCTCCCATAATTTTCCCACCACACCAAGCCCTCACTTAACAGCAATGATGAAGTGGTTATGCCTCCAAAAAGAGAAGAGGAGAGAAAAAAAAAAAAAACCCAGCCTGAAACTCTCAAGAGTTTGTTTTTTTTTTTTCTTTGTATGTGGGTAGTTCCCTGGCTGGGCATCGAACCCAGGACGTAGTGTTGACAGCGCCAGTGACGTAGCCTTAAGCCACTACACCACCAGGGAACTCCCTCTCAGGAGTTTTTGCTCCTACGCTGTAGTTCTCAAAGCCGTCCATCATACTAGACTTATCGTAAATCCAAGCAGTGAAGTTTTCTCAGCCATGAAAATCAGAACTGATACATAAAGTTAGACAGGCTGTCTTCTGCTATGTTATTCAACCATGTGCTTACAGGCAAGACAGACAGAAATTTAGATGTGCACCTAATGGAAGGTGACATTAGGTACTTATAGGGTGTGTGCCTGTGAGTGTAATAATTCATGTCTGTATCTACAAGGACAGCTTTAGCAAAAATACAGTCTTGTGGCTGGTTGCTGTCAATTAGGGATCAACATTCACTAGCTCTACTGTCCTCATTTTCATTTCTAGGGATGTTAAATGATACAATGTCACTGAAGCAGCCAGGTAGATATAATTATGAGAAAGCATCTTATCTATCCATCCTAGCCTCCAACCTTCCTTGGGAGAAGTGTGCGGAGAGAGAAATGATGAGCAACAGCAGACAAGGGGAAGGTGTAGAAAGGTAGTGGAAGGCCATCAGTGGATCAGGTAGTAGGAAGTCTGAGCAGTAGCTATGTCAATTTCAGAATCCACAAAGAAAGTCTCTGTATCCATTAACAAATGCAATGTTGTTGATATTTAAATTTAAATATAATAAAATAGAAATTAGAATTGGAAGGAATCTTATACACCTCTCCATCCACCTGCTTAATTTATAGTTGAGGGAACTGAAACCCAGGATACTTGTAGTATTTCCAACATACCCAGTTAGTGACAAAGGCAGAATTAAAATCGCAGTTCTAGGGAAATCCTTCCATAGTCTTTAGAGAACATTATTGCCAATCCACAGATGGGAATATTGAGGTCTGAGACAGAAGTAGATGTGAATGGCTTAACAGGTGGGTTCAATTCCTGATTGTGTGAGAGACCTTTACTAATAATTGTCTGGCTTGGTGGAATCACTAAAACTTCTTAGATTTTTATTTCCTCATTAATAAGATAAAAACAATAAGAATATACCTGACATTGAACTGTGCTCAAAATTGTTTTCTCCTGGGAAACTTTTCCAGGCCTGGAACTAATGTATTGATGAGGGATGCAATCAAGTTCTTGTTTTCAGCAAAGAAACCTGTATCTAAGAAGGGTATATTACACATTACAGGCTCATGTTAAGCACTATTTTTTGTCAAAGAAGATAAAGAGAATAATAATTAAGCTCATAAGAATTCATAGCAGCACTCCAGTGCAGCAGATCCCAAATATGTTCAAATCCTAAAAATAGAATTCACATCATCAAATGCAATAGCTGCAAGGGGTTGATCACCACCAAAAAGAGCAGTTCCTCAGAGCCCTTCACAGACACCTTATGACAGTCAAACACGTGAGCCTAGAGTCATGAATAAAATTATTTATAGGCACAGCTTTAAATAAAAAGGCATTTTGAAGAGGTGTGCAAATATATATTGTTATGATTATTACATTAACCTCTTTCTATGATCCTTTCCTGTGAAAAATACAGATATGAGATGAAAGGGAAGTATTACTCAAGTCAGGACTCATTTATGGCTGAAGTTATACTGAATATTTTAACAACTCAAAAACAGGGGCATGTATTTAAAGTACCACAAATGATGCTGAGTCGCCCTGCTTTAGACTGGATGGAAGGTGGGAGCAGAGGCATCTAAGTAAGCTTTGGTATAGAAAAGACCAAGAAAGGATCAAATTCAGAAGGTTGCAGGACTCAATGAGACATTAAGAGTCTCTGTCCATTCTTAGACAATAAATGCTAAAAAAATTATATGTTGGTACTATGGATTCCTAAGTGATCAAAATTTTTTTATATTTTGGTCATAATGAACGTACTTACTTATTAACAAAAAATATTGACATGAAGAACAAGAACAGAAAAGCATTTCTTATAGCATTCATTACAAATAAACTTGAATAACATCTTTCCTTTGTATATCACATCATTTCAGTTATTATGGGAATAGTTACAGCAATGGGGAAACCAACTCTCGAAGAGTTATCACATAATTACTCATTATTTTAATAGCTAAGAAGGTATAGTAAAAACAATAAATAATGACAGAAGACTAAGCATTGGATTAAATATATATATATAATGAATGACTTTTTAAAAATTCCTTTCCAGGGGAGTTCCCTGGTGGTGTAGTGGCTAGGCTTCGGTGCTCTCAATGCTGCGGCCTGGGTTCAATTTCCAGCCAGGGAACTACCCCAAAAATAAAAAAATAAAATAAATAAATAAAAATTAAAATTTCTTTCCAAAAAGGAATGATCTTAAAGGATTCACAAAAACCAAATACACATAACAAGATTAATACAAAGGGGGAAAAAGGTACATAAGCCAATACTAAGGGTAAATACACAAGAGATTAAGAACAACATATGACTTTGAGTGCCCTTGCAGCAAAGCAAGAACATTCAGTTATTTCACTCCTATTATCGAAAGGAAGAAACATAGTCACGCTTACCCTTCAGGGCTGACAAAGGTTTTTCTGACATTAAATTTTGAGAGACACTGCCTGGTAAACAGAATTAGTTCCTACCTTAGCTCCATCCCAGCTATCTGACCAACAGCTGACTTCACAGAGCCAATGGGGTTGATCTAGTTGTCTATCAACAGCTTTCATCCTCCTAACTAGAGAGGTATGAAAATTATCTTGCCTGCCCGATGGTTCAGAAATGAAGTGATGAGTTCTTCAGCAGAGCAGCTAAGGAAGTAGTGGCCTCCCCGAAACAGCTGGATTCTTAAACGGCACCCCTTGTGCCAAGGTGTGTTAGGCACCAGAGTTGTTTTTTTTATCTTCCTTCTTCCACCAGGCATTAGTACTAAGGAGGAACCCTGCATTTTATTCCAACAGCCTCAGCTGAGTCCTGATTTATCATTTTTTCTTCCCACAAATGAGTTTTCTTAAGGGTGAGTGATGTCCTACATATGGGACATTTACTATATACCTCACAGACTTTATACATATTACACATTATTCAGACTCTTCACAATAATCCTGCAAAGTAGTTATAAAGTAATTCCATTTTAAAGATGAGAAAACTAATGAAACAGAAAAATTAACTTTTCTCAGGGTCAAACAGTGAATAGTAGAACTGGGTTCTAAACACAAGAGTCCAGAATTAACCTCCTGCCATAAACAACTAGAAACTAAACAAAACATAGGCAACAACTATTTTTAGATGTTCAATAGCAAGTAGCACAATATTATAATCTTTGAGAGAAGTAAAACAAATGAAGTGAGTCTAATAACTACCTACGCTAAGAGGTGATTTCTGGACTGAAGATAATTTATATGGCCCCAGTGACTTCTGGAGCATTCATTATCAAGCAGTCTAACATAAGTCAAATTAGAAGCAGGGGTCTAGAAGAGACAGGAAAATATTTAAAGAACTATTGACTAGAATATTCCACATTTCATAAAAATTATAAACCCACAGATCAAAGAAGGTTAATAAACCTTGATGGGGATAAGCACAAAGAAAACCATAGTAAATAAAATCACTGAAAACCAGTGATAAAAAAAAATACCGTTAAAAGCAGTTAGAGAAAGAAATTATACTATAAAAAAATCAAAGAAAAAAATTATTACACTCTTCTTGTCAGAACATACATGCCAGAAGACAATGGAATAACGACCTTAAAGAATAGAAAGAGAAAAGGTGCTGGGTGGGGGGCGAGGGAGAGTGCTGAAAGAGAAGAGAATTTAAAAAGTCAACCTAGAATTTTACATCCAGCAAAACTATCTTCTAAAATGAAAATAAATACATATTGTTTTTCAGACAATCACTAGCTAGACAAATTTATCTCCAGCTGACTTAAACTATAGAAAGTATTAAATTTTTTTTTTAGACAAAGGGGAAACAAAAGAACACTGGAAGAAAATCTGGAAAACATCAAAAGTAATAAACATGTGAATAAGTACAAGACACTTTTCTCATTATTGAAGTTATTTAAAAATACAATTAACTGAGGCAAAACCCAATAAACTGTGGGATTTGTAACATATGTAGATATAAAATGTTGGCAATAGTATAACATTCAAGAAGGAAAAAGGGAAACACTCGGTTGTAAGATTTATACATCTACAAAAAGTGGTATAATATTATTTGAATATAGACCGAGATAAATTAAAGTTGAATATTATAAACTCTAGGGTAACTGGTTTTTAAAAGTGGTATCTCCAACAGTGGATATAACATGGAATCCTAGAAAGTACATTGTCAATCCAAAAGAAAACAGAAAATTACGTAAAAGGAAACAACAGACACATGGAAGGTAGATTAAAATTCAACCATAGTGATAGTTGCATTAAATGAAAGTCACCTAAAAACTCCAATTTGAAGTCAGAGTTTATCAGACTGGATAAAAAAACCAAGACTCAACTATACCCTATCTATAAGAAATCATTTAAATATAAAAACCATGAATAGATTAATACTAGAAGTATGGAAAAAATCATATAATAAAAACACTAATCACAGAAAGCTTGAGTCTATATCAGACAAAATAAACTTCAAAATGAGATATGTTACTAGAGACAAAGAGAAATTCCATAATGATAAAGGACTTAATTCACTAAAAAAGACATCCTAAATTTATTTGTACCTAGAACAGAACTTCAAAATACATGAAGTAAAACTATCAGAAGTGAACTGAAAAACATATAAATTAACAATATTTGGAGATTTTCACACTCTTCTCTTAGTAATTAATAGAACAGATTGACATAAAAATCTATAGAAATATAGAAGAATTAAACACCATTTTACCTAATTGATACTTACATCCAATAACTACAGACTACATATTCTTTTCAAGTACATATGGAATTTATCAAAATGGACCTCATATTGGGCCATAAAACAAGGTTTAAATAATTCAAAAGCATCAAAACCATAAAAAGATACGTTCACTGACCAAAATGGAATTCAACTATAATAATAGAAAACTAACTGAAAAATCCCCAATATTTAAAAATTAGACAAAGCACTTCGAAATAACTCATAGATCAAAGACAAATTACAAAGAAATTAGAAAATATTTCAGATTCAACTAAAACTGTGATCAGAGGGAAATTTATAGCCATATTTAATACTGAGTGACCTGCCCTCTGGCACTCTGGTTAATATCTTAACATTTATTCCCTGAACTTGGAGATATCTGGTCCAGCCGATGCATGGTTAACTCACAGAAAACAGAGGATTCTGTAATTTTTGCTTCTTGAATGCTGAATGTGGTTTTTCTTTGCCCCACGAGGCTCCCTGACACTTTTCGTCTCCAGGGTTAAGCAGGTACTAAAATATTATTCTGAAAGAAACATGACTAGTCAAGAGAGAGAACCTGGAGATTCTGACATTGACGGTTCCTCAGTAAAGAGCTGTCCCAGATCACTCTGCAGCAAAGCTCAAATCCAGTATCTTCTCACAGGCACTCAGAGCTTCCAATCAGCTTTTTAGTCCTTTGTGGAGCATGTACAGACAACCAATGACTACGAGACAGCTGAGGAGAGCATCTAACAAAAAGGAGGAGCAGGAAAGTGGAGAGCACGAGGAGAAAGAGGCTGTGCCACTCCACACCTGCTGGCCCAGGAGTCTGGAGGTGGCTGCGTTCTCTGGCAGGCGCAGTCTTGCCATCTGGCCCCCTCCCGAGCCTTCAGTCCCTGCCAGCTTCCTGTAACACAGGCCCTGCCCTTTTCCCCTTCAGGCCCAGGGATGATGATGGCTTTTCGCTGGCTGCTGGTTTTTGGGAAACTCACAAACCCATGCTGGTTTTCTTAATCAGTCTGGACATAATCTCTTCATTAAGTTGTTTTCCATTTGAACCCTTCTGAATATACCATCTATTTCCTGCCAGGACTCTGATAGAGTAACTGATATCAGGAATGGGGTTTATTTCCTAGACTCTAGCAAGCTTGTGTATTGCTAAGGCATCTAGGGTGCTTGCTACCTGATGTTCACCAAACCCAGTGAAAATAATAGCAGCAATGTAATGAGCCAGTGTAATCTTTTGTTGTAGGATACCAAAATGATCAAACCCCTTTCAGATTATATTACATCAGAGAAAAGGAAAATTATCAAAACACTAAAGTAAGGCAGTGACAAGCACACTGCTGTCCCTTCCAGATGAAGATGAATTAACTAGTAGGAAAATAAATCATTTTCTGAATCATTAAGTGCATATAGCTCCCAGAGGCCGTGTTGATATATGCAGTAAGTAGAACATATCTGAAACAGTGCTTGCAATTTGCATCCCATTAAGGTTACAATAATTAAGTTTACAATAATCTAGTCATTCTCTGAAACCCATCTGTTTTCTGAACTAGCCAAAAGAAAATTATATGAGAGTATAGTATGAATCATCATCCCTGCATCTTCCAAATCTTCAATGGTGGCACAAATCTCTGCAATCACCCCAAGGATGTAGTATATGCTTTCAACTGGTGGGAAAAGAATATTATGGCATTTCTCCCTGAACACACAGGTCTGGGAACCCAAAGTAGAGGTGAGAGTGGCCCTTTCACTCTTACACCTAATTAATTGCTTGCATAATTTTTGTTTCCTCTCCTTACAACCCTGGGCTTGGTGGGTGTGGAGATCTTAGCGACAAAGGAGGAATGCTTCCACTAGGGAACCTTGGCCACTTTTGGTTCTCACACACTAGAGATACATTTATTTGACTTTAGTGCCTCACAGAATAAGTGTCTTTAGTACAGTATTTTGAACTGGACTTAGAGTATTAAACTTCTGCAATCAGAAACAACTGTTAATGTTAAAGCTACACATTTCGAAAAATGGCATAGACGGAATTATCCTTCTATCAATATTAAAATGATACACAGAAGCTTTTGTGAAACAAGTATTTGCCAAGATTCCTGGTAAAAGAGCACATTGGTGTACATCCTTGAACAGCTGTTTGACAATATGTATCCAAAACAGGGGTTGACCAGATATAAAATTCAGCCTGTTCTGTATTGCTTGTGAGCTAAGAATAGTTCTTTCATTTTTCCATATTTAAAGGAGGGGAAGGAGGAGGGAGAGATGGGGTGAGGCAGGAGAGACCTTGTGGCCTTTAAAATAAAAAATATTTACTATTTGGCTCTTTACAGAAAGTTTGCTGACTCGTATCCTAAAATGTTAACATGTTCTTATCCTCTAAATGCCAAAGATTGACTTGTGTGAAACTGCAATAGAAAATCACTGACAAAGCTGTTTAATGTAAATTCTATAGACTGTTAAACGTAAATTCTGTGAACTCCCACTTATGCATTCCTTCCACCAGTTGCCTAATGTATGCATTTAGCTTCTGTAACCCTGCTTGCTTATCGCATCAGCCAGCTCCCACCCCAACCCTATAAGAGTCCAAAAAGCCTGTCAGTCCAGGCTCAGAGCTAGGAGACTGTAACTCCTCTGAGCCCACCCGCGTAATAAACCGGTTCTCCAACTCTCTGAGTGCCCTTTGATTTCCTCAGTTACCCATCCTGCCACAACAAATCTATCCTAGAATAATTATTTTGCTATTTAAGATCTTTATAAAAGATATGTTATAAGCTGTCCATCAAAGTATAATTTATGATAGAAAGAAGTGGGGAAACTAAATGCCATAAACATTATGTAAACCCTTGCTGTAAGAATTCTCACTCTTAACTCAGTGCTGAAGTAGACACCACGCAAGGCAAAAAGGAAGGATGGGGCAGAACTCCATTTCTGCAAAAGGTTTTAGTTTCAAGTTCAAATGAATAGTTAAGTAAATATGTTCTCATACTCTATTTTATTCACATTGAAATATTTTTGTTGTTTATCATTCTCCCTTCTGTTAAAAAGTGTGGACAAAAAAAGGGGGTTCTATGTCAAGTTACCTCACCAGGTGATCTGAGCATAAATACCTACTGGGCCGTCATGGTGGGTAATAGCACCCCAGGAATATAACCTCCTTAATAAAGGTTTATCTTTGCATCTAGCTTAACAGAAGTTTGCAATGCCTCTTTTCAGGCCTCTCCTTCTAATACAGGACCACCCTTTCAAACCCCTCAAGAGAGCACATAACCTTAACTAACGTACAATTCAGTTCTGGCCTTTCTCTTTCCCACCTCCACGTAATCTTCTTTGCAGTCCCTCCTTAATTTCAAATACATAAAACAAATTGCAAAACTGTTATTCACCAGAGCATTGGAAATCCTGCATCCCAACATATGTCATCAGTTTGGTTCAAATAAACTCTTCCAGAAAATAAAAGTTCTCTACACAGGTTTGGACATTTCCTACTTCAACCAAAGAAACAAGAGACCCAAAATGGAGTCACTTTGCTAAACCCCACTAAGACTTAATACCTAACCTAACTGCAGTTTCAGCCTGTCCCAGGATGGAATTTTAAACCAATCAGCCTGGAATTACCTGGTTAGTACTAATGAGGTAATCTGCCCAATGAAATCCCTTGTCTTCCCCTAAGGGAAGGTGACTGTTTTAACTCTCTCGTCCCACCATCTTTCTGCCTGTTAAAACCTTCCGTTTTGTACAAGTCCTCAGAATGCCCTTCCAATAGCTGTCAGATGGAATGCTGCCCACCTGATTCACAAATCTCTTAATAAAGCCAATTAGATCTTCAAGTTTTCTCAGTTGAATTTTATTAACACTTCAAACTATAATATGCCCCAAAACAAAACAAAAAAATCTAAGCCACCAAAATGAGCTACACATTCACACACAGAATATTAGAGGAGTCAGTGTCTTTTCAGAATGTTTTTAGTTCAACTAAGTTATCATGGTTTCTTTTCCTTTATACTTCGAATCTATTTGGTCAAACATAAAATTAACTTCAATAATCTTCTACTTAGTAACTTTTTAGCATTTTATCACTACCTGAAAATTGCCTTATTTTTTTCTTCCCTGTGGAAACTGCTATAATCTCAAATATGATTTTACTATGTCTTGGGGTTATTGTCCTACCAGAACACAGCCTCAATTTAAAATGCATGTCAGTAGAAAAATCTATTTACTAAAAGGAAATTGGCTTCATAGGCAAATTTTTCAAGAAAGCAACTGATCCATAAAGTGAGTTAAATCTATACTAAAAATAGAACTGAATTCATCACATACTTTTCAGCCAAGACAAACTTATCAATATACTCAAGTTTAAGATAAACATTCTCTGGATGGTTCCGCCAAAAGATAGGATAGAAACTTTGAGTCTAGCATTGTTGAGAAATTATAAACAAGCACAAGATAATCAATAAATGTCTTCAGAAGAGCAAAGGAAATTAGACTGAATTGTATTGTGCTGACAAGTATTTCAGGAGTAAGATTTTACTATGGGCTTATATTTTATTTACATACACATGTAAGAGTGACATTGTATCCTCTATTTTCAAGATCTAACACTCTAAATTTAATTCAATTCAACAATGTAATTTAACTTAAAACCTCTTAAAACTTTTTTTTCTTTTCTTTGTTTCCCTCCCTAATGCAGTTTCAATGACTCTGTTTACTATGCATACTAGTTGCTGTTTCCTATACATACCAATTTCAATGATTTTGTTTCCATTGACTTGGAAGAAGTCTATTCAAAATCTGCCTAAACTCCACCATAATCCCTGAAACCACTGGGAAGTGTCTTTTCTTTTTCAAATCGACCAGAAATTGCCAGACCCCGTCCCCCTTCCTTTATTCTGTCTTTTCTGCTCAGTCTATAACACCTTTGGCCCATACGGGAAACAGGGAGATGGCCTTTGCACAGGAGTCCACCATCGTCCCAGAATGCTGGCATTTTTAATAAACCTACTTTTCTTTCCACTAACCTCATCTCTCAATATTGGGAGGCAACAAGCAGCACCTGAATCCAGTAACACATAGAAGTAAACTTTCTTGACAAATTATCACAACGTATTATTTAAAGTAACAGTATAAGGCATTGCAGTGACTTGTTGCTAATGAATAGGAGCATCAAATAATGACAGGGATGTAGAAAATTCCTAGGGAAAGCCACAACCTTCCTAGTGTGAGGTTAGGGGAAATAATATAGCAGAGAATTCAGCATAATTAAAGCATGAGCTGTATCCAAGATGGATTCAGCCACAGAGAACTAAAGGAAATGAAAACACAATTACTAGGGAAACTGCTAATATGTATCTATTCCTACAGCAATGTCTCCTAGCTAATTTAATTCTAAAATAGTTCTGTAATTTACTATGAAATCAAGGATAAAGTGAATTAACTGAAAAGAGAAAATAGCAAAGAAAAAAATTGGGTAATGATGCAAATTAGTAAAGTGGTTACACTGCTGGAGGCATCTGATGCTGTTTTCTTTGCAAAAATTAAAAATAATGTATTTCTATTTTTAAAACAATGCTAATTTGAATCTTAATATTTGTACCATTAAAAGAAAGAAGAAAAGAATGTTGGAATTTCCTTGTGATGGCTTCTGTGGTAAGCAGAAGATAGACAGATGCTCTCTAAGGGGACTCAGAGAGATGGCGGAGCTGCCTGGCAGGCAGCATTTTGGAAGTTGGGGAGCTGTCTTGAAACAAAGAAGTACATGTTCTGACCTGATCACCAATGTACGTGATGCTCTCTCTCACCGCCTGGATACAGGAGACCAGAAATGGAAGGGTAAATAGTAAATGTTTTTCTTCTGGTTCTTATGATTCTAGGCCCAATGCTCTGGGTGCTCTGGTTGTTTCATTACCCAAAGGAGATGTGCTCTCACTGGGCACGGGTGGGGGACAAGAGTTCCCCCTGAATTAGAAACAGACTTTCTCTGGGCCACTCTGAGCTCTTCTTGCCATGAAATGAATGGGCAAAAAGGCAGTAGGGGTTATGATTAATAGCTATCATAATTTATCCTAGTAAACAAAAGTAGGATTATTGGGGACTCAGTGGGGTCTGAGAAGAATTTGAAGGAACCGGTTAGCAGGAGATTCTCATAATGTTATCTAGGCTGGACTGTTGGAGGTTCAAACCCCTCAGAAATAAAGTTTCCCCGACTCCCCAAAGAAATTCAGACCAGCTAAAATGCTAGCTAAAGGCAAGAACAACTTGACACAAGTAGTGAATGGGGAAAGAACTAGTGCAGTTCATGGTCTTGTGATTAGATGGATAAACAGGGGTTCTTGACTAAATCTGTATTCTCTTACATACTGATGGAGTATCTAGAGATTGATGAATTACTTCCTGTTTTCCCTTTCAATAGATATTATTTACTTTTTCTTTTTGTTTTCTTTCCCATCTTGTTTCACTACTATACGAGGTTGGACAATACCTCACTGCTGAATATCACTGCGGTCACATTTGAAGTCCTCCCCTTGGGAAGCTAGGAACTGACGCCAGGGCCTAGTCCACCCTTCAGAGCAATTTTGGAACTCTTTTTGGGAAACCATAACCTTACCAAAGTTATGACACCTTACTGAGTTGTATGTACAGCGCTACCAATATAAGCACACAGTGGCAAGTTCATGAACTTAATTGTCAGATTTTGGGCCCAATAACAGCTCTGATGGCCATTCCAGAAAAAGAGTTCCAAAATTGCTTTGAAGGGTGGACTAGGTGCTGGCATTGGTGCACAGCTTCCCAAAGGGAGTACTTCAAAGGTGACTGTAGTGATGTGCAGCAATGAGGTAAGTAGCGCATTTTTTAGGACGTGTTTGTGAAATTAATTATCCGACCTCATGCACAGGCTACATTAATTGTGGCAAAAGTGTTAATTTGATTTATAAATTGCAAAATGTTGAAACGGATAATGATTGGAGAGAGGACAAATGAACACTACACCCTGTGACTGTGAACTCCGCGAACAGCGTCCCCCATCACTTCCGGGTCCAGTAGCTGTGAGTCTGTGTTACCTTCTGCTTGTGGTTACACATGGCAGAACTAGGGCAGAGCTACTGAGGACCTATGGGGATGCACTGATGTTTAGGATAAAGGAAAGAGATCTTGAAGGCATCTCGCAGAATGGTGGCCCGCCCCATCATTGTTCTCCACGTTCTGGTTACGGCTCCCAGAACCTAAGGGAGGTCTCTGAGCAGCCATGCCTGTATTGTCATCTGGACTTTTCAGAGCTTTGTGACTCAGGCTGATGCCAAAGATTTTTTGTTTTGTTTTGTTTTGTTTGGGGATTTTATGTAAAGAAAAAAATGGAAACAGAAACTGAAAGTTTTATCACTGGGTTTGGGTCATGTAAATGACAGAAAAGATCCATGGAATCCTGTCGTGATCACAGCTTTGTGGTTGACACCTGGCCCAAGGCTATGTTCTTCAACTCTTTCTTAACTTCATAAAAATACCATAGTATTCAATAAATAAATTCCTGTTTTCATTAAGCTACCCAGAGATAGCTAATTTAAATCAGTGCTTCACAAACAAAAGCTAATAATGAGAATACCAAAAATTTCATTTGGTATGGCCTCTGTGGCCTAAAAAAAAGGTGGGGGACAGCTGTCTTTAATGTATGCTTGATTTTAGAAAAATGCATAGATCTCACTTGAATCTATTAGCCTTCAAAGGAACCCTGAATCCTATTAATGCATTCCCAAATCTTCCATCTTACCAAATCCAGTGGTCGCTTCTCAGTCCTCATCTCCTGGAACTTCTTAGTAACATTGGGCAGAGTTGAACACATCTTCTTTTCTTGAAATTCCTTCCTAGAAACCATATACTGAACACTCTCCAAGTGTTCCTGCTACACGCACTTCATTACTCACTCCTCAGTCACCATGCTGGCTCCTCATCTTCCCTACTTCTAAATTGGGGTTCTTAACCTCATTACTGTTGACATTGAAATAATTCTTTGTTGTGAGAGGATGATCTGTGCACTGTAGGATGTTTAGCAGCATCTCTGGCCTCTATTTACTAGTTACCCGTAGCACCTCCTACTCTCCCGGACAACTGTGACAATTAAAAACATCTCCAGACATTGCCAACACTGTAACCTAGTTAAGACCACCGCTCTCAACATTTCAACACCCTAAAGAGCTGTGCTGAGCTCTCTTCTCTTTTCTATCTTCACTCACTCCCTTGGTTGCCTCATTCAGTACCAAAGTTTTAAATACCATCAAAACTCTAGTGACTCCCATGTCATATCCCACCAGACCTCCCTCTTTCTCCTGTCTCACAGGCACCAACTACTCACTGCAGGGCTCTCCTGCCCCCCAACGCTTAATCTCCCTCCTAACGCTGCTCCTTCTCAGCCTTTCCCACTTCCATAAATGGCATCAATCCACACTCAGTTTCTAAGATTAAAATGTGCTTTATCTTTGAGTCTCCCCTTTCTTTCACATTCCACATTCATTTTATGAACAAGACCTGTTTGCTCTATCACCAAATAGTACCCCAAATCTGACCACTTGGCATATTGCTACCACCCTGTCTTAGCCGCTATATACTCTTATCCAGGCAACTGAAATAATCTCCCAGTTCCCCTCCCTTCTTCCACTCCTGTACCCCATAAGATTATCCCAAAGCATCCAAGGGCTCTTTTAAATATGTCACACTACTCCTCAGTTGAAAATCTTGCAATGGCTTCCCATCACAATTTTTAAAAAGAGGGGGGAATGCCTGGCCTTAAAAGAAAACCTCACCTGATCTGACCCTTGTCTACCTCTTTTTCCCCCATCTCCTACCTTCTCCCTTCCAGCCACCTTGACCTTCTTGCTGTTCTGTGAGTAAAATAACCTCACACTCCTGTCTCTGGCATTTACAACTGGTGTTTCCTCTGCTGGAATTCTGTTCCCCAGATCATCACATGGCCGACTTCTTCACATCACTCAGGTTTTTGCTCAAACATCCTTCCAGCAGAGAAGCCTTCTTGTCACTGCCCCTCTAGCAACATTTTCTCTCTGAAGTATTTTATCCGTAACTCTTACCATTAATTGAAATTATACAATCAATGGGTCTCAGACAAAGTTGGCTATAGCAGTGCAAGTCATCAGATCGGACATTCTTCTCTGCAGATGGCATAATGGTGGCCTCTCTTTTAAGAGAATGAAGAGAAATGCTAGTATAGTACAGATATTTCATGTAGGCCACTTCTCCATTACAGTTAATTTTGGAAACCCAGAGGTGTGTCTATAGATCTTCTATGAAGTAGGTTTTGCCTTGGTAGCCACGTTATTGAGAGTGAATGACTACAATGTAACATTGGCAAGAGTTCTGAGGCCATCCATGTTCAGGGCGGGAAGGAGTCTCGGTAATTGATTAGCGATGCCTTCCCTGACTCAGCAGGGAACAGTGGTGGTGTGTGCGCCACGCCTGCCGCCCTTCGACTAAGCCCTTGGATTCTTCTTTGGTCTGCTCACTTCCTGGCACTTCTTATTGGCATTCTCGCCAACTTAACAAGAAAACGGAAGAGATATGAAACTCAAACAACTTAAATAGGTGCTGCTTTGGTAAAAGTTTTGATGGAGGAGCGGGGAAACACGTAAGGCTAGAAGACATGCTGAAACAATCAACAAGTGTGAATTATCTCTACATTGCTTAACTACTACAAGTAGAGAAACGAGGTAACAGCATAGGAGAGAAAAGGAAATTAATTCAAACATCTGTTTGTAAGAGAATGGGATTATCTTAGATTCATTGCCCTTCAAGAAAAGACAGATTGAATGATGAAATTATGAGATTACAATGTGGAAGACATTTGAAGAGTCTTTGCCATTAATTAAACATTACTTTTGTTTTCTAATTCCCTAATTCTGCTGAATAATTTCATATTCCTTAATTCTGCTGAATAATAAAGCAAGGACAGATGGAGAGTAACAAAAGATAGGGAAAAAAAGAAAAAAAGTGAAAGTATAAAAACAGGTCTCCATATGACAAAACTTCCCAATCATCCAAACTCCTCTCCCCACTCTTTAGAAAGATCAACTGATAGCCCTTGGCTCCTCACATGTAACTATATCCCATTCCTCTTTTGATGTTCTCACCAAGAGGGACTTAACTGCCCTCCTTGATTCATTAGATGGTCACTTCAAAGAAACGCTGAAGAGGCATCATCTGCCCAAACAACTCCCCTGTCTTAGTAAATGCAGACAAAAACCTCAAAAGCAATTCATCCTAAATTTCACACATTATTGTCTTTGGCCCCTGTCAGTGACCTCAGCCTACAATATTGATTACCACTCACCTCCCAATATGAATCTTTCAGACGATCAATCAGTTTACAGAACAGGGGAAGAATTATACCCAGTCCAATAATTGAAAATGTCCCGAGACCCACAACTAGCCCAAGAAGAAACCAAACAATCTAGCAGACTTATCATAAGTTTATTACTACTTACAATCCATTTCTTACCCCAAAGTCAAGGACAGAATGATCCATATACTCAGTCTAGGGACTGATTCAAGACTAAGTGCATTTAAAGTGAAAATGAGTACTTGGTTTAGTAATATTTTACTAAATTAGCAAATGTCTCTTACTACTCTAGCACATAAATAAGGTTTGTGAGTTCCCTGTGAAAGAGAGAAATGTTCAACGTCACTAGTAATAAAACAAATGCAAGTTAATAGATTAATAAAATACAACATTCCCCCCTCAAATCATAAGGATAAAACCTTGAAAATATGCAATGTTTGTAACAGAGTAGTAAAGCAGGCATCCAATCTCTACAAAAGCAAGCCAGTGCCAGCAGGTTCATTAAGCTAGCCCTGGCACCTCACATGGTACCTGGAGATAGAAGGTTCCCATTAATTATTTGTTGAATAAATAAATAAAATAACTGCATGGATACTCTGCTGGTGAGAGTATACTGAATAAAATCTGGAGGAATAATTTGATAATAAATATTAAAATGCAGATAATAGTCATACTTTTGACACTGCAATTCTTCTCCTAGGAATCCACTATAAAGAAATTCATTTAAAATGCAAACATTCTATGCAAAAATGCTTGTCACATTATTAAAACACTGAAAAGTTATAAATCAGCCAAGAGTTCAAAATTAGGTGATAGTAAACAGATGGCCCATTCTCTGCACAGACTATCCCACAATTATTAAAACAATATTTGCAAAATTTTTGAAAGTATAAGAAAAGGTTTATCATACATATGTTAAGCCAGAAATTATGTAGCAAGTAGAGAAAATTTATTTAAGAACAGTAAATAAAATGAACAGACATGTAAATTTTAACAGTATTTTTCTATGGGTGGTGATAATAGAAGATTTTCATTTTCTTTTATCCTCATTAATCTTTCTATATTCTTCTATAATGGCTAAAGAATGTTTTTGTAATTTAAAAAAAGTAAAATTCTGAATTAACACAGAATAGGAAGATCACTGTCCGAGGAGAATTATTCAGATATACACCCGAGTAACATCAGTGGGACGGGCACCCACGGGCCCTCACATTGGAGCATCTCTCCCCTTCTTCATTTTAATGTTCGTGGGAATGTTTTTATCAGTACAAATCAATAATGTGTTTTTGATGACTAATTTTAAGTCTTTTATTTTAAAATTCATTAAATCTCAATTAAAATCCTCTGTTACTCCTTTACCCACTTCCCATTTGCTATTAGTGAAGATAGAGACAGCTTGTCAGTATTTTGAACTAAAATTTTCTACATCAAAATAATTTTAATGTCTTCACACACAGTATATTTTCATTAATCTTAATGAAGTTCTAGAAACAAATCCTCTACCTTTTCTTAGGATTGTCTTTGTGTAGCACCTAAAATAATTATTCAGAGTGAATGAGATAATATTAATATATGTGAATAAGTGCTGCTATGTAATTATAAACTGCTATTCAAATGTTAGTTTTAAATTTTTTTATGCCATTTCTTACCTTACATTTATTTCTAATGGTATATTTCCCATTCTAAGAGCTGTTTTATTTCTGTGTGTTTTCCTGGTGCTTTACATAAGTTCTCCACAAATTCTATTATTTATTTAATGTATTTTCTAAAATGCTTTCAAACCTACACAGGTAACTTCAAATATAAAATTTTATTATAAAATTTATTATAATTTTATTATAAAATTTATTATAATTTTATATAAAATATTTTAAAATTAAAGAACTCTGTGAAATGCAAATCAAAAACACAATGAAATACTACTAACACAGTTATAATTAAAAAGGCAGGTAATAACAAGGGTTGGCAAGGATGTGGAGAAACTGGAACTCTTATACATTGCTGGTGGAAATGTAAAATGGTTCAGTGGCTTTGGAAAACAATCTGGCTCTTCCTCTAAAGGGTAAATATAGAATTACACCATGACCCAATGATTCCACTCCTAGATATATGCATTAAGTCCAAGAGAAATGAAAATATATGACCACACAAAAACTGGTACACAAATGTTCACAGCAGCCATATTAATAATAGCCAAAAAGTAGGAACAACCCAAATGCCCATCTACTTATGAATAGATAAAATGTGCTATAGCCATACAACGAAATATTATTTGGCAATAAAAAGAATAAATATTGAAAACATTATGCTAAGTCAAAGAGGCCAGTTACAAAAGGCCATATATTGAAAGATTCCATTTATATAAAATGTCCAAAAGGGGCAAATCTATAGATGCAGAAAGTAAATTAGTATTTACCTAGGGCTGGAGGGGATTATGAGTATAGGGTTTTGGGGTGGGAATGAAATGTTTTAAAATTGAGTGTGGTGATAGTTGTATATCTCTGTAAATTTACTAAAAGCCACTGGATTATACATTTTAAATCAGTGCATTATATGGCATGTATATTACATCTCAATAAAGTTGTTTTTTTAAAAAGGCCCTGTGAGTTACCATTTTATATAAATCAGTAGTATTATATATTAGTGTAATATTTTGTGAAGAACTATGGCACTAACAAAATAGTCATCATTTTATTACTTATATTTCTACAAATTTACTTTAAAGAAATCATTTCATGGAAACAAATAGCTATAGTGAATAAAGATGTTAATCACAGTATTTCCTTTTGATTTCAATTTGGAAACAATTTAAATATCTAACAATAGATTTAGTGTTATGGTTCATCTACATGATAAAATATTATCATCTATTAAAATTATAAAGCTATAACTAATAAGATTGTATCAAAATATAAAAGACTTGAAATAACCATAGGTAAATATAAAAGTATATAATGTAAAATAAATTATCACAGTCATGCAAAAACACCTATCTCTCTAAAAAGGGTTGAGGTGGTTGGATTGTAAACATTTATTTTTACAGTTGTCTTTTCGTTTTTTGTAGTAGTTTCCTTATGTAAACCTTTTAATTAAAAAAATTGAAACTGTTATTGTGCCATTAAACCAGTAGTAAGCACAGCAATCCAATGAAATTAAAAGGTTCCCTGGAGATGCCTAATGAAAGAGCATTCAGTGCATGCGGAGAAGAATTTCTAGCACCAGTGGTTTGTTGTTTGTTTTTCTTTTTCTGAATTTTTCTAAGAATTTATCTGAGCCAAACTGATGACCTGTGCTGGGGAGCAAAATCTCAAATGCTTCAGAGATCAGTGTATAATTTGAAATCTCACAAAAGGACACTATGATTATATTAGACTCAATAAGGTATAATAGTTACGGAAAAGTCCAGTTCATTAAGTATATAAACTGGTATATCCAGTATTTTTCAAGTGCATGGTAACAGTCATTGCTGCTCAATCAACAGAAATTCAAAATATTATCCTTATTTTCCCAGGACTCACAAGTGAAAGTTAAGTATTAGCATAATACTCAAGTAATGGGAGTCTGCACACATATGCTGTGAATATGGTTTACTAGGAAGTGATGTGTGGAGATAGCGAGCCATGAAGAACAGTTAGGACAGAGAGCTATAGCTACTTTCAAGAGCTATAGCTACTGTTCTTTCATTTCAGGAAGGTTTGGCCTTCACATTACAACTGCCCCCCCACAGTGAGGGTGTATAAGAAATGAACTGAAGGTAGAGAGATGCTACTAGAACCTTTTCGATTAGGCATGTTGACAATAGGGAGTATGTACGTATGTATGTGTACGTATTTTGCAGGTGATAAGGAAACAAAATTCTCATAGTTAAAAGTACAATCAAAATGTTTAACACCCCCCAAGGCATGTGTACCTCTAAAACACATTTTTTCCAATATCGACATTTATAGGTATAACTTAACCAAAGCTTGACCTGTGTACTGTGTGATGATTTGTTAGTGAATTACTACTCACTTTCTGACGTATTCGTCCCCAAAGTGGCTCCTTGATATGATTCAACCAACTTCCACACAAGAATTAAACAAAATTAGTATTCCCATGTATTTGTGACTTAGGCCACTGCAAACTCTGAATTATCTATTGTTTTGACCTATCTGTCTTATTCCTTCAATTAGTAGTTAATAAAAATGAAGCAAAGTGTGAAGCCAGTGAAATTTGGTTAAGAGCCCTTCTATCTACCCTTTCTAAAAGTTATTGTTTTAATCTTTGTTATGAAGGCAGAATTTGTTTGTGCTGAAGATTTAGAAAAACAGCTATGAGTAGAAGGAAAAACAGTCAGCCATAGCCTCCATATTCAGCAATGACTATTACAATAATTCAGTGGATTGCATTATAGTCCCCTTGTATATGCATTTTTTTTGTTGTTACCTTGTATTATTTCTTCAAGGAACATAGCTAGGAACACAGGGTATACACAATTAGAAAGCCAACTTTCTCTGGCTGCAGTTTGTTCCTTCATGAAGTACCACCCTGTTTCCCCACCTCCACCTCTAGTCAATACCTGGGCTTCTGCAGAAAACAGGAAAATCACCTTGAGCCAATACACCGAGGCAGCTTCCTTCACAGCCCACCCCACACCCCAATTTAAATGGTACCACTGCCTGCCCTTCGATACTACTCTCCCCCTTTTAGACAGAAGCCCCTGGGGTAACAGTATGAGCCACAGTCAAACACGGGTTTACCACATCACTTTGAACATTGCACACTGCATACTGGGTTTCTGGTGTTCCACCTCAGAGCCAGCGCTATGGCCACACCAGTTACTCCAGCCCTGATTCCCTCCAGACTGTCTCCTTATAGTTCAGGTCCTTAAAGTTTCACCATACTTCAAAGCAGAGCCTTCTTTAATAATAAAGCCTAATAATAAAGCCCTGAGTGAAAACTGCTTCTACTGTCCCTTTAATTATTCTTATTATGCTCTTACCTACAAGTGTGGGAAACAAGATAAATGGCCACCTGACAGCTCCTTAGCTCAGGAATTGCTCCAGGCCCGCCCCCTAGCCCACCCAAGTCCAAGTCAAGCTCCTCCCTTGTCAGCTTTCCAGGCTGGGTCTCCTAAACTGGTTTCCTGCCTCTTTCCTACCTTCCACCTCTCTGCACAGTTGTTCAGAATTTCATCCTGGTTTCCCTCTGAACCTTCTCTAACTCGAGGTTCTGTAAGACACCACTGCCTGCTCTTCGTCTCAATGCTTGGCAAGTGTGGACAGGAGGCTCCACGGCCTCTGCGTAGTCCAGGCCTGTGGGGCATTTATTACTCCTGGGAGTCCCTGCCTGTCTAAAGAGGAAGAATAAAACAGCCCAGTACTCTAAGCACACTGTCCTAAGAGCCTAATTTCAGTGCAGTAACATAAAAAAATAAGTGACTTCTCGCTTCTTGAACATTTAGACCTAAACATAAATATATAAAAATCATGAATATTTGAAAATTTTCCAAGCAATTTTCAGAAGAGTTGGATATGTGATGTGTGGTCATTGGTTCCCAGACGCCTGACTCTGTCACATCTGTTCCTTTTCTGGATCAAGTCATTGTTGCTTTAGCCATCTGAATCACCCAGCTGCTTGTCTATGGATGCCACAAGAACACCACACAGTCGTGAGTCTCATGACGGGAGCACTCAGGATCTCCTGTCCCTGCCACGTGACCAACAATGCTCCTTTCTTGAACACGGTCAGTAAATAAATAGTAATGGCTTCTGCAATGTCTCACCTGAACTATAAAGTCTGTGCTTCTCATCACCTGAATGAATGTACAGCCCAAATGCCCATAAAGTACTATAATTAAAAGAATAAAAACAATCTTACTTTCACTGATCAGGGTAAGGTCTTTTGACTTCTATCTCTATTTTCTCCTTTATTGTGCCTATCCATGTTTGACTGAATAGATGCAAACATCTATATAGTTACTCTTCAACCAGCCACTGAAAAGTTCAGTCAAAATACTGATTAAGCACCCACAGTGCCAGGCACTGACTCATAGAACTAAGACAAGTCCTTGCCTTCAAGGAGTCTAGCAATCCACAGCAAAGAAGAAGTAGTAAATAAAGTCTTGGAGCGTAAGTGTTACCAGGAGAGTACTAGGGGAATAGGGTGCAGAGCTACCTAAGGCAGTCCCCAAGGGAGTGGGAAGGGGGATGGGCATGGGACACTGCCCAGGAGAAATAATACTGGATACTTGAAGAATGAATGAGATTTAACTTGGCAAATCAGAAGAGACGTGTACACAGAAAAGAATGTGTGTGCTCAGCAGATGGCACACGTCCCACTATGACCGGAATGTGGGCTGCTCATGGGGGAGACAGGCAAGGGCCAGGTAGCTAAGGCCATTGTGCATAACCTTGGTAGAAGATCAGATTTCATCCTCAAGTCATGAAAATATTTTGATCAAAAAAAGACCTGATGTCTTGCCAACAGCTTTAACCACTTCACCCTTGTCTTTTTTTTCATCCCTGCCTTTTAAATGCAAATGGTTCTCTCACAAGCCACACTGTACTGGCCACCTGAAATCCAGTGTGGACAGCACCTCTGGACCTGTTGTGCTTTCATACCCTTCCTTGCCTCTCACATCCCTAAGCTTTTCTCAGCTCCCATATTGCTGCTTCTGGCCATGTTTTTAGTTTCCACTGAGGAGCTCCCTTTCCGTATCACTGCTTGACTCTTTAACTCCTTCTAGTCAGGTGATTGATTTTATAGACCTTCGCTTCGGGTTGCCGGCATTCCCCACGAGCATAACCTGTGTGACTCTCTACTAGCAGACCCACTGGCACTGCTATTCATGTCAACTAGTCTCTCATACACATGCTCATAATAATAACAATAAGTTTCTCAGATGGCTCTGGGCTGCGTTAAGAGTTTCTCCAGGGTGGATGGGGATGGTAGTCTCTTATCTTAAAAAAGGAGATACCAAATTTTAGCTATGTCCCTAGTGTTTGGTTAGTCCTATGATTTTCCCCATTTTATAGAGGAAAAAAATTGGGAGGCCTATATTAACTTTCTTACTGGAGTTCATCTATAGACTAGGAAGCCTAATTTTCTATTTTCCTTTACATCTGGTAGAAAAAATCCTCTAGCTATTTTTTTTTAGGTATGCTGGGATCACATTAATTGCTTCATCCAATAACAAAACTTGGAAAAATCTAGATAATACATTCAACCTCCCATGATTAAATTACTTCCGTTCACTATTTGGCACGTCATTCCAACCTCTCCCAGCAAAACTGCCTGTGATAAAAGCAGTGGTAGAAGAGAAGTTCATATTAAAGCTCAAACATGATTATAAGCTGCAAAGACAAATGATTCCAAAAACTATTGTTTTTTTCCTCATGAAAAATATTCAATTGTGAGAAAAGTAGGCCTTGGGTTCAGAAGAATTACCATTCATCCATTTGGGCAGGTTCTTCAACTATAAAATGGAGATAACAGAGACTCCTCCCAGTCCAAGAGTTTTGTGAGGAAAAAGCAAGATGAAGTATTTAAAGTACTTTACCTAGCACTCAATAAATAATTGGTAATACTTTTATTACCACCAATACTACTACCATTACTTTTACTACCATAAGCAATGAAATAGGCAATGAAAGTCAATGACCCACCTTTAAGATAAGCTAATGAGTGATACTTAAGGGACTTAGAAATATTCTATTTGAAATTAAATTTAGTTTCAGATCCAGGCATACCACTTACATATCAAGAGGGAACAGAAACTATAGTGTTAAGAGAAATTAAAAGATCTAATTTTGACATTATTTCAGTAGTCAAAGGGGACAGGTCTTTACTAGTAGAGTTTATGGATGATTAATACAAGAAAAAATGTTTTAACTATTGAGCGTTGGCAAAGAACTTACTTCCGCTCCACCAGCTCCCACCAGCCCCCAACCCACACTCCCAAAAGAAAACAAATCCAGGTGCCACCGCTGGAAGCTATACACCCTCAGATTCTGGCAATAACAACAAAAGCATTTGTAATTTCCTGCCATAACGAAGACAATACAGAAACCCTGCATCTACTTAAGAGTAATTTAAAATTTGGAGGTTATAGAAACCATCACTACATTTCGACTAGAGGCATTCTGAGAATTACAGGAGCTGTGAGATTTACAAGGTGCACGCATTTCTTGGAGCGTTCTTATTCAGCTAGAATACGCTCTCGCCCACCTTTTGTTAGCCTTAACAATTGCTGCCGGAAAACTGCATGGGTTGAGCTCCGTGTTTGTTCCTCGGACCTCAATAAGTTTGAGTCCACATCAGAGATCAACATTTATAGATACATAGAATAAGAAATTCAAGTTAATAAATGAATCATCAATAAATGATTCCAATAAGTAAACCACCTTAACTTCTAATATGTGCCTCACCTATATCTGCTAGAGATAATCATACGGTAAATAGCATTTTTGTACCACTTTGATGAGTGAGAAAGGCATACTTAATCTTCTTAAAGGAAGAACCAATAAAGCAAGCAAGGATTATTAAACATGCTCAGGGACATAAAGCAAGTTAGTGTTTGAACCAGAAATAAAAATCAGATTTAGGGGGTTCCCTGGTGGTGTAGTGGCTAGGCCTCAGCACTCTCAACACTGTGGCCTGGGTTTGATTCCCAGCCAGGGAACTACCCACCCCCCACAAAAAATCAGATTTACTCCGCATTCAAATGCCTATTCTTCACCTAATCTAGGCTATCGGTGATGGAAATATAATAGGGAAGGGGGAAAATACTCTCCTTCATGTTTTTGGAAAGAAAATCTTTGTTTTCCCAAATCAGAATAAATATATCACGTATTGTAAATTTGGACAGACTTTTTCGAAAACTTTTTCTGGTTTTGTCAAGAGATGAAATCATATGAATTCTGAGCAAATGTGAATGAATATAGGGGCATATGTCTCTTTAAGAAATGCTCAGAGATCATGAAATATAACTTGCATACTTAAAATTATTTAACTCATTGCCTAATAGTCTCTATAGGAAACTTCAGCTTTTTCTGTTTTAATTACTAGTTCCCACTAATCGATTGTAATTTAAAACTTTTTCTCATTAGCTCTATTAATAACTTTGCTCATAGTTTAATATCCACTCTATTGGGAACTGCTGATGATCCCCTGTCCAAACACAGACTCTCAAGGGCACACTAAAAAGTACATCTAAAAGACTAGGACAAACCAGAAAAATGGAGATCATGGCTTCCAATAAGCAGTAGTAAAACAGGGAGAAATGAGAGATGAAAAAATGTCAATGTTTCCCTAAAGGCTGAAATTAATTTATTTTATATAACTTCTTTTTTCTAGGTAATTTCTGTAATTTGAATATAACATTAGAAAGTATCTACCTCAGTACCATAAAAACTTATTTAATAAGAATGAGGGACAGTTCTTGCAGGAAAGAAGAAATCAGAAAATCTCTTCCTCTTACATCCTAATAATGTTCATGTTAGATATTAAAACTAAAGAGCATGATTTAAGTAAACAATGTCCACCTTAAAGATGACATGCAAAGTGTTTTCACATATTTTGGCTAAATAACATAGATTAACTATTTCTTGATATTGATATAGCATCTTATTACATCATCCTATCTTTAAAGAACTGTATAAAATCTTCATATTTAAAAAATACAACTAATCACATTCACACACCCAAGTCCTTAAGATGAAAATAATCTCTCTAAATGAAGATTATTCCTAAGCCTTCCTTTACAAAACAATTAATAAATGCATTGACCCTTAGTTTTGTTCAACATAACTGAATGAATACATTAATACTCAGATAGTGTGATTTTTAGAATTTGAGATCAGCAGCCCTGAGGCTATGATTGGAGGACACCTGAACCAATCTGCCGTGTGCAAAACAATGACCTTTCACCAAGAATTCTTCTTTCATAGTTCAGCCCATAAACTCTAGCAAATTAAGAGCACTTATTAAATAAAGAGGATTTTCCATCTTGATCATCCCAATAGATATATCTCTAAGCAGCAATCTTTCTTTCCCCACCCGTAGCCAAGAGCATGGGCTTCCGTGTTCAAGCTTACCTTCCTCTGGGACTGCTGACCTCCTGTGTCGGCACTTCCAAACCTTGGGGACTGAAATTGATCTTGGGTTATAGCGGTAGCATGCACTTAAGGTGCCAAAGGGTGGGGAGCCTGTGGCAAACATGACGGATTCTCAGGAAGCTGAAGAGGAAGGAACACATAGAGGATGAACCTCCCTCGCTCCATCAAAGGAGCAACTGGTACCGTGCCACCCGGGCAGAGACTCCGCCAAGCATTAATGAGTCAAGCTTCCGTATGCACAGGGGGCCAGACAGGTTTCACCACTTTGCAGTCATACTAACAACATAACTTTTCTTGAAACCAGCAATGCTCTTGAAGAGCTTCTTTTTACTTTCTTCCTCCTTCAGGGGATACGAGAAGTATCAGTTTGCTTTTCAAAAGGTGTTTTTAGATAAACACAGAAACTTGATTTTTAAAAATTATCTCTCAAAACTAAGCCCTACAAGAACTATCCCTCATTTTATTCTAAAACAAATGATTCTATTATGTCTATCTTCAAAACGTGTTAGGAATTTCATTTTCAGATTTTGAAAGCCAATCTCATTTCCTACCCCAATAAAACGACCTCCAACACTACGTTGAGCCCTGGATGTAAACTCGAACTATGAAAAATTACTATATAATTATCTTAATGAGATTTTGTGTTTATATTGCATCTTTTATCTAAAGAGCTCAAAGCATTCTGCAAACACGATCTTATTAAACTTTGTAACACCTTACTCAGGAATGCAATGGTAAGGAGTATTACTATCAATTTTAACAGGTGGGGAAACTGAGAGATTAGTAATTACATGACTCAATTTAAGTTCACTATGCTAACTGAAAGCACAGTGTGATTCAGGACCTCTTTCTAAGGACATACCCAACTGCCCAGCAGAGAACTTCATGTTGAAATGAGAATTAGCTCCCTCTTCTCAGAAAGAATCTGTTGCTTTGTTCTAAGACTTTAAACAACAAAAAATTAAGGCAAATACAAATTCTGTATTTGCAAATTATGGCACATGTGCTAAAAAGAGCAGATGTGTTAACTCCAGTCACTTCATTCCCTTCCTTACCCTGTCCAAGGGCCACCACCATGTTC
The DNA here is from genome assembly GCA_004026885.1 of Lyroderma lyra. Taxonomy (NCBI): domain Eukaryota; kingdom Metazoa; phylum Chordata; class Mammalia; order Chiroptera; family Megadermatidae; genus Lyroderma; species Lyroderma lyra. The sequence goes on from PVJL010008235.1 coordinate 50,905, forward strand.
CTCATAAATTACATCAGGACACAGACAGTGCTCACACTCTCTGTGAGTACACATGTGCAGTGATAACCAGACATTCTATTCTGTGGTTTGTTTCGGTTGTCTTCATTTTCCAATATTTGCTCTTTGACTACATATTAACATGTGTGTGTGTGTGTGTGTGTGTGTGTGTGTGTGTATTGCTTTTAAGTGACTACATATCCATTTTTATGGATATATGTTCAAGAATATACAAAAACTTATTTTACCCAATCAATCCCCTTTTACTGGACATTTGGGTATTCCCTTTTCTTTTTCCATCTTATGAACTGCAATAAAAAAAATCCTCATATGTTTAACTTTATGTGCTTTTAAAATACTTCTTTTGGATCCACTTTTCATTTATCACATGATCCAAGACTCTTCTTTACAAGACTCTTGTCACTCTACACAATGAACTGCTGATGGTATTGTAAGCCTGCAGCCCCACATGGAAACCAGTCTCTTCTTTCTTCCCCTCACTGTTTGGCAGAGGTTTTGACTTGATCTTAAGGACACTAGTCTGCTTTATCCATAAGTGTGAACTAGAGAATGTCCCATGTGGGACAGATGAAAGGACAGCTAGTGGTGCTGTAAGAAAACAACAGGTACAATCATCCATGAAAGTGACTCACAGACCACTGTCTCCAAGGCCTTAACAAAACTTAAGTCCTGACCTTTGATCAAGACAGAGTGGTGGGCCCCACATTGTGGAACAAAAAGGATTTTACAATCTGTTTCGCCCCAAAACCAGGCATATGTAGAAAGGGAAAATTAAACCTAATATATCTGGGCTGGAGATATGGTGAGGCTTGCTTGTCAAACACAGGTAGCTGAGCAAGATGTGATCACAATGAACCACTAGTATATAGATTTGATTCAATCAATGTTTGTTGAATGGATACATGGCACAAAGTGAATGCTCACTATACGTGCCAATGGTTCCCCTAAGTAGTGTCACAGCACATTAAGTATAGAACATGTCTCCAAGAGATAAATAACAAAGTCTGGAATCTGTTTAGCCCTAAAACCAGGAATACCTGGAAAGGGAACATGAAATCTAATATATCTGGGCTGGAGATATGGTGAGAGTTGCTGGTCAAACAGAGGTAGCTACCTGATGGGGTGTGTGATTTAACACAGGCTCAGTATTCAAGAAAGACACATCCTTATTTGAACTCTTCACCCCAGTATCCACATCTTCCTTTCTCCATTTGGCCTAGTGGCCCCACTGAGGAGAGTTACTTAGTTAGAACTTTTTATTTTGTGACAGAAATCCAATTTAACTAACTTAAGCAAAATGGAATTTATTAGCTCATATAACCCTAAAGTCCAGGATTATAGGCGTGGCTGGATCTAGGTGCTCAACCGATAGAAGGCATCTCACTGCATCTTTTGATTCTGCTTTCTCACGTGGAGTCAAGATAGCTATTACAGCTTCAAAATTATACCCTTCTGGCTTGGTCACCTTGATCACTAAGAAAGTATCCCAGCTGTTCTGGCAAAAGATCGAGAGATCACTCTCTACAGAATAACTTGGGGAATGTGCCCATTCCTGAACTGATCGCAGTAGTCAGGTCATGGGAGTTCCTCGTGCCTAGTCTCAGGTCACATGATCACCTCTAGATCCAGGAGATCAGCCTCATTCTTGCCAATTGAAGTGAAAAAGTGAGAGATGGCTTCCTCACTGAGAAAGTAGGATAGTGTTACCAGACAAAGGGGAAAGGAATTTTATGCAGGAAACAAACATGAAAGCCTACTGTAAAATAGTTCTGATACACAGAATGAGATGGAGATGGTCAGCTTCCTGTTCAGCCATTATAGCTTCTTGGTGCTACTCACAGCTTCTGACTGAGGGAGGCCCTCTGCACATTTTACTCACCCTTGTCATTTTGCTTCTTCATCAGTAATGTTCCCCATGGCCCCACCACTGGGCAAGGGAAGGCAGCCGCAGTGCCCCTACTGACTCACCACGGAGCACTGGAATTGCTTTGAGGCTCCCAGGTGATCTTAATGAGTATCCAGAGTTGAGAATCACTGGAGGTCTTCACCATCAACAGGAACAAATACTGCTTAAATCTTAAAGCAGGGAGTTCCCTGGTGGTGTAGTGGCTTAAGGCTTCAGTACTGGCGCTGTCAGCACTGCAGCCTGGATTCGATTCCCAGCTGGGGAACTACCCACATACCCCACTCCCCTGCAAATTAAAAAAAAAAAAAAAATCTTAAAGCATCTGCTTTGTCTCATCTAATAATGTGTGTTCTGGAAGACAAACCTGAGATGGCTGCTTTTTCAGAAACCGATCCGCAAAGTTGGGAGGGAGAGGGAGTGACACTAAGACTCACCAGCAGTCTTTTGCCCACGTGATTATATTTTTTTGCATAAGATCAATTCAATATGAGATTGGGGAAAGGGCAAAAGTGTGCTTAATTTTTATTTTTTAAAATATTATTTTTATTTGGGATAAGAAAAGCATCATGGAGCCTTGCTTGCCATAAGAACAAATGTCAAAGTTACCACGTGGCACTCTCATTCACCGAAATCAGAAGCAATTCAGTGAGGTTACATCCTTGGAATATAGTAAAAGCCTTCTCAAGCCCACTTCTATCCTATCACAGAATTTTGAGAAAGTAAAGGCACTGAGTTTGTCTCCAACACCCCTCTTCCTAATACAGCATGAAGCTGCACAATAAGGGTATTTCCAGGGAGCCAAAGGAGGTAGAAGAATGTGGAGTTTGAGTGCTTGATCCGACATGTATGAGCTGTGGCCACTCAGCATAAGAATATTAACCTCTCTAAGCGTAACTTTGGTCATCTATAATATGGAGGCAATATATAGCTTTTCTGAAAGACTCTTGAAGGATTTAGAGATAATACAGAGAAAGCATCTTACACATTGTAAGCCGTCCGTAATTGTGAACTATTATCATTTGGGAAAGCAAATTTTTTTAATCCAGTCTTGAGGATTAGTTCTGAATAAAGTTAGACTATTCCTGAATCATAAATACCAAGACACTAGAACAATACATATAAACAATCATTTAAAGGAAATATCTAATGAGGCTTACCAGTTAGTAATGTTTGTTGTTTCAATAAATACTTCTTAAATTTGGATAATCTAAATTACAGTTTGAAAAATAAGAACAAGATCCATTAAATGGCCAATTTCGTACGGTGAAAATTTCCTAAAAGCTCTCAGTTTAGTGACTAAGGCTTTCTCCTCTTCATATGAATTTATCAGGGGAGTGTTTCATTAATATTAAATGTCTAAATGTTTAACTTCCTAAGTAGGATTGATTGGTTATTTACAGCCCATTAAAGAAATGCCAAATTTCTTTCTAGAAGCATTTCTTTTCAATAATTCATGGTTAAAGGCTCTCCTTGGCAATAAGTCACTAAGCTGTGACAGTGGCGTCTAAAGATCTATATATGAGATGTAACACCAACCTTGCAGTGCAGTTCTGAAAACCAGATGAGATAATGTAGATGAAAGGTCTCTGCAGATGATAAAGCACTGTGTAAATGTTGCGCTTTTGCAGCTGCAGCAGCCACAGCTGCTGACTAAAAATGTATCTCCCGTCACAGGAGCATCCATCCTTATTAGAGACACAGTTGTGATTAAGCAAGCACCTTGTGAAGAAATACAGAGTCCTCCTAGATTCGGAGAGATGGCCAGAATGACTGAGGAAATGACACGGGGGAAAAGGCAGGATGGGGGCTTCGGCCTCACAGATGGGCAGGAGTTGGACAGAGGAAGCAGAAGGGCGCTGTGAGCGGGCAGTCCAACAGCAGCACAGAGAGTTCACAGGTAGCGTGGAGCCTTGCGGCACAGGCCTGTGCAGGGAGGCAGAGCGCGGTAAAGCCAGAGAGGAAGGTGGGTACAGATGGTGGACAGCACCATCCAATATTAAGATAGGCCAATGCTACATCTATTCTTATTATCTGCTGAGTATACTTACATTCAATGTTATCGTATTTTTAACCTCCAAAACTCACTAAAAAAGTCCCACAGGTTTTGCTGAGAAATGGTTCCTAAGCTTCCGCTCATTCTGAAGTATGCCAGAGAAAGGGAAGTGGCAGGAGATGGACTGAAAAGAGAGAGCTGCAGATGCTGGCAGCGTGCCTAGAGTGGAGGCAAGTCAGCAGCCAGGAAGAGAAAGCAATTAAGCAGCAACGTAGGCTGCAGGCAGGTTGGAGCAGAAACCAGCGAAAGGGAGGAAGGCAAATGCCTGTAACCGCCGATTTGCAGGGCCATGAAACCTGAACTCATCTGGATCCATCTTCCTGGCTCCAAAACTCAGGAAAGGAAAGCTGATACCCATAAAAAAACTGTGGCTGTGTAACAACCAAGGGTGATAAATGCTTCATCTTGATGAAAGGCGGTGTTTTTTTCTGACACACACACAAAAAATGGATGGTTTACTCTGCAGAGAGGTTATATGCAGGGGTACATGTGGGAGTTTGAGAGAAGTGCACGATACATGGTGCTAACAGACACGTTGAGCATTAGCAGCCGGGTGGGAAGAGCCACAGGAGCAACGGGGAGAAGATGCCACATCTTACATTCCCTCAAACACACAGGAGGTCAGGCTGGCCCTGTTTTCCTTTGGGACACCCATCTCCAAATGAATCACATGGTTGATTTGATCATCTTTACCCAACCACAGATACCCATTAGTTGTCAGTAATGCCATGGTTAATGCTCCTCTGGGTTCAACCTGGACCCTAAGACCCTCTAACTATGCTATTCTGCCCTTACATGGATGATCACTTAACCACAGTCTCAAGGGATGAACCAGAATAACTAGTAAGTTGAATTTAGTAAGTGAATCCAGATCAAACTGTAAACAATAAACATAGACCACTATTATTATTAAATACAATTCAAGTATAACTGTCTTCATTAAACTGAATAAATATTTTTAAACACTGATGAACCTTTTAAAATAGAAGCCAAATTTGAAACGTCATAAAGCTACTCAACTAGAACAGTTAAAATAAAAATATTTTCCATAGACAATGCACTGTAGAATTGTACACCTGGAACCTATGTAATTCTTGCTAACAGATGTCACCCCAATTAAGTCTAACAATAAAAAAATAAAATAATGTAAAATAAAATTGTTTTCAAATCAAACTCCAACTCCATTCCAACCAATGCTCCCTTCTCATTCAGTCAATCAAGCTCTCCCTTGGGGATGTGCCCCCTACCTCCCCTATCAGATGTAGGCGATGCTGAGCCCCAGGAGATGATTTCAGGAAGGTGTTATTGTCGTGATGCTTATAAGGGTGCCAATGCTGTTATCTACTTGTGGTGTCTGTGGAGAAGTAGATGCAACAAATTCAAGATTCTACCCCTAAGTCTCCCTGAAGGATAACAGTGTAAGACAGTATACCTCTAAAGGATGTCATACCTCTGTTCATGCTACAGGAGGATTCGGAGAGAGAAGGGGAAGAGGCAGCTACAACAGAGGAGAGGGAGAAAGAGACAGAGACAGCGAGAGATAGGCAGACAGACAGAGACAGAGAGAAAGAGAGAGAGAGAGAGCAAACAAGAGAGAGACAGAGAGACCAAGGGAGCCAGAGAGGCAGACAGAGAGAAAGAGAGAGATAGACAGTGAACAACAGAGAGACAGAGAGCGAGAGAGACAGAGAGACAGACAGACAGAGAGAATGAATGTGAATGAACCAGAGGCACGAAATAGCAGAATGCCCAGACATGGAGGCAGGTTGGGAGACAGGGAGAAAGGGTTCTAAGGAGAGACGTGAGATGCAGGCTGCAGGCTTGTGGAAAAGAAACCAGGAATAAGGCAGGAGGAAGGAAGAGGAGAGCACAGTGATGGGAGCAGGAGAGAAGCCTAACAAAAGTAGGATGGAGAAACAGAAAGAGCAAACATCGTGCCCTGGGAAAGGACAGCAAAAAGCAGACCTGGGAATAACCAAAGGCCATCATTTCTATCCTTCTCAGAAAGAGGTGATGAAAAGCTGATTAGTTAAAAATTTGGTCACGACTATTGCTTAGACAAGACCGGAATGAGGGCTCCAATTCGGGACTGCTGACACTTGAAGGACCCTAAAAGATTTACCAGCCTCTATCTATGCTCCGAGAGCCTGCAATTTGTTCATCAGTGAAAGCAGGCTTTCTACATCCTAGAAGGAGAATTTATATTTCTGTGACATTTCATGGTCCATTTATAAAATGTCTTACAGCAGTTATCATAGTCATCACACAGAGACATCATGATATTTTATGTAAAGATATAAAGCTCAAATAACAAAACTCTCAGTGAAAACAGCAATCGGGCAACATTAAAATATGATTGATTAGCTACCAAAATTTGGGGGCAAGAACTGAAATCACTCAGCAAAATCTAGAAGCTGTATGTTATAAATAAGTGCTTTAATATAAATTAATGTATCATAATTTTTTTCAAATAAAAAAAGATTGGTAAACCACTAATCTTAACTGAGCTGAAATAAATCTGAGGCTGGGGTAGCAGTGTGCATAAACAACAATGGTAAGATTACTAACACAGTGTTTAAAACTCGGTAACTCTTAGAGCTTTGACAGTACCTGAGTCCTCCCTCATTACTAAATGGAAATACTTCTTATTTCTAATATACCTTTCAATCGATGGGTTAAACCGGCATTTTCGGATGCCTACTTCATGGCACACAACATGCTAGACATCCCCATATGCATGAGCCCATCTAGTCTCACCAACCATCTACTGCAGAAGGTGTTATTATCTCAAGCTGACAGATGAGGAGACTGATGCCAGGGGTGGTTATGGTCACATGGTTAGGAACTGGAAGAGCCAGGATCTGTATGGACCAAGGGTTCTGAAAGTCTGGCACATTTTCTAAGATACCAGACTGCCTCCATTGCTCACACCTCTGGCCAGAAAAATGTCAGCCAATGTCCAAAAGGTAGGACGCTGTGATGTAAATATTGTCTTCTTATTCACCTACAAGCATGTCAACTATTTCACAATAAAAATGTGTATGCAGTAATGTAATGGACTGAATTATGTTCCCCCAAAATTCATATGTTGAAACCCTAACCCCTAGTAATTCCAAATGTGAGACTGGGCCTTTAAAGAGGTGATTAAGTTTAAATGATGCCATTAGGCTGGGCCCTAATCTAATCTGACTGTCGTTCTTATAAGAATGAATCTGGATATACCAGGGGCCTGCAAGTGCATGTCTAAACTGAGATCTAAAAAGATTTCTCCCACATACCTGCAAGAACCTCCTATTTCCACTGACCAAATATCTTCCTATTCTTGACCCCAAATCCCCCAAATTCAGAGAACATTCCTCTTGTGCTAGTCAGCCCTTGCTTTGCTAGCTATTTGTTTCTACTTCAGAAACTAAACTTTTTATATACTTTTGTAAATGTTTAAGGCTAAAAATTGGTCTTATGAAACTTTAGAAATGTAAACAAACTTTAGATGAGAAATTGTATGCTGTACTAGTCTCTGATAGCAAAGACTGACACAACCTAAGAATGCAACAAGAAGGGAGTAGTTTAAAAATTTATGGTGAGTCTATTCAGTGGAATATATGCAAGTATTAAACCTAATTTTAAGAAAATTTAATGTCATGAAAAAATTCTATGATATGATATAAAGCAATTAAAATTTGGTTAATATAGATAAGCAGTTTGAAAAGTTCAAAATACTGAGTGGTTATTTCAGACTTGTAGGATTAGACAGTTTTTATCAGCTATTGAAATCATTTCTGTGTTTCCAAAGTTTTCTATAATGATAAACATACATATACATACATACATACATCAGTATAGGCCACCTCCTCAAAGCAACTGTCTGAGTGGCCATGAGGGAAGGCCATTAGGATACTGAGGAGAGTGGCAGATCAGAACAACAGAAGAGTAGAAAAAACACAGTTTGCACTTATTAGGTAAATGCTCTCTGGGGATAACCCAGCCTGAGTGACAGAAACACCTCTATCAGCCACTAAATATTACTTAAATAGGTGTGAGAAAAGCTCTTTCAGAGCCCAGGAGAAAGATCCTGATCAGATGTAGCATGTTATCAAGATTTTCCCACATCTGCCTAGACCCTCCCTACAAGAAATGAAACAGAGATAAGTGTATCCAGGTCCAAGGAAGTTCCCTGAAATGATTTATGCCACCTAAAGCAATCACTCAGACCAGTTAGTCAAGGGTCCTCAAATAATATTTTCCACAGCTGGGTCAGAAGAAGCCAATAATTTTCTTTTTTCTTTTCTTCATCCCAACCACTAACTCTAACTCCCCAACTTATCATCCCTCCTGCCCTCTCTTCTTCTCCCTCTGTTTTTCTTTCCTGACTGTAAACACTTGTCTCAATTCTCATAGTCCAAATTCTGGGCAGCTGAATGTTTTCAACAAACAGGACTTCTCCAAAACTCTTCTACAGCATTAGCTTCTCCAGCGAGGGCTGTGTTAGTAATCCTCCTTCTTGCTCTTCCATATTCTGTACAGGAGAGATGAGCATTTCCTTTTTCCCCCCCGGGGGCTCTATCTGAATCCACTATGGTCTATTACTTTAACTAAAGAAGGAGGAACCAGCTGGTCTTTCCCAGACCGCAGCATAGAGGTCTCAGGTGTGATGAAGTTGCTGTGTGCAGCTGGTGCCATACGGAGGTGTTATATATTTCTTCCTAACGTAGCCCAAGACACTCATCACTCCTAAGAGCAGAGGGCAAAACTGCAAAAGAAACATCCAACATCCAAACCTGCAGCTTCTCAGCCTGTAATTCTTGGTGAGGCATTAACACCAAAAGAGCTTCTGGGACCCTGGTGATCTGTTTCCCAGGAATACCTTTAATTCCCTCTGCTAATTCCAAGCAGCACAGCCACCTGAACGCTTCCACCACTGTCTCCAGCTCCTCCCACGTGCGGACTGGCCCAGACTTGCATCTCTTTCACTACACTCTCCAGGTGTTCTCACAATGATCCAACTTGGAGAAGTAGCCTGGGGGCTGCTGGTCTGTGAGCACACACCCCCCTCTACTGGACAAAACACAAAGAAACATACACGTCTGGGGAAAGACCACAGGGTTCTCCGACAGGAGGGAACATCTAAGGCACTGTCCTCACTTTGTACATGAGAAAACTGAGTCCTAGAGAAGTGCCATGGATCAACAGACTCACAGGAGGAATTGGAGGTCAAGCACTACATGTCTCTGCCTCCCATGTTAAGCACCACCAGTACACGGAACTGCGCCCTGCAACAGTTCAATCCACAAGAAGAGAGGACTATGTGACTGAGCTCGTGGGAGTCTCTAGGTTCTGCATTAAAAGACTCGAAAGCACAGCAACTGATGAAGAAGCAAGGTGTTGGCTGAAAGAGCACTGGGCTGCAAATCAGAACCCATTCCCTAGTCCCGTTTCTAAAACCTACCACCTCCATGAGGCTGGGCAAGACAGTTAATGTCTCTGGGATTCTCTGACCTCATGTGTGAAGCGAAAGTTAGATCAGATGATCTCAGAGGGGGCCTCTCGCATGAGGTCTACGATTGTAAATGAGTGGGTGGAAGTGCAAACAGGATCATTGCATAGCAGAGGAAGTGCGTGAACTGGAATGCTGGAGACCTTGCCCAAATCCTGGCTCTGGTACCAACTAGCTACTTGACCTTAAGAAAGTCACCTCGTCCCTGGAACTCTGTGTTAGGAATAGGGATGAAGCTAGATGATCTTTTTGGTAGGCAGATTATACCCTCTCAATCCCTAAGTTTCTACAATTATGTAACGATAACTGTGAGTACTGATGCTTTCTTGAAAGGATCCTAAAGCCACAGGGGTGTATGTTCATATATCTTTGGAACAAAGTAGGGAGCTATTTTAAACTTTCTATGTATTTAGAATAATATAACAAATAATGCATATATCAAATTATTTGCTTGGAGTTCAAAAGATCACAGTATGTATACTTATTTCCAACTTATGTAGTAGACAAGACATTATATATTCTAAGGCTCTACTATTAAACAACAAAGTGTTTATAACCCACACCACAAAACAGCCAGGAAACCACTGCTTTCTAAGAAAAAAATAAGTAGACCTAAACCTGAAACTAATATAATATTGAATGTCAACTGTAATTGAGAAATTAAAAAACAAGGACATTGATAGTATGTATGATCATAACACTCCCACGTGTACCACAAGGGGTTCAGAGGTTCCTTAAGAAATAGTCCCTATCTTTATGACATTTTAACCTTTACCTCATTATAAATTCTTCGGTATAATCTAACCTTCTATATGCATGTTCTATTTTCTTAATCAGATTACATGCTCCTGAAAGGTAGACATGTAATAACTAAAAATATGCATACTTATTTATGTTTGTTTATAAATATTTATATTATGTATTCACAAGTGAGTAGACCTAATAAATTACCAAGTTAGATCATTAATTTCACTCACTTTAAATAGGGTTGTATGCATTGACATAAAGTTTAAAAGGAGAAACAATAAAACAAAGGCAAAGTGGTTTTAAATGGCCCAAGGATGGCTCTGGAAGCAGTGGGGAAGGGTACTGAGCTACTGGTTCCAGCCCACCTGACCCCAAACTACCCAATAAACAGCAATCGAAATAAAAAGAATGCACTTGCCACACAAATGCAGTTTCAAAACAAGTTCTAGCTGCATCACCACCACCTCCCCCCACCCCCACCCCACCTTGCACGGGCTGCTGAAATCCAGGAGTCTGGATCTGCTGCGGACACAAAGGGAAACAGTAGTGGGTTGGACAACTTCATAATCAACTGCTGGACTGTCAGCCACAAGGTCAAGTGGAAGGACACTAAAAGGAAAAAGAAAACTGTGACCCTGGAAGTGTTCTTTTTTTTTTTTTTTTTTTTTTTTTTTTGCTTTTTGGTATGTGGGTAGCTCCCTGACTGGGAATCGAACCCAGGCCGCAGTGCTGACAGCGCCAGCGCCGAAGCTCCAAGCCACTACACCATCAGGGAACTCCCTGGAAGTGTTCTTTAACCTCTCTGACATTCGGATATCTGCCTTTTCTTGAAAAACTTAAAAGCAAATAGTACACTCAAGTCACGACTTTTTGCAGCTAAAATTAAGATAGCCTATACTGAATGTTTTGAAATGTTTTATTTACCAAGATTTTCCCTTCATATGATCTTCAACGTTCCTTCCCTTTTTTGGCCCCCTTCAAGAAATTCTTCTTAAAGTGTTAAAATTCAAATGATGTGCTCTTTTAACCTGCACACACCAAGACCAATCAGCATATTCGAAGTTAAATAGAGCACCTTGCTCCAGAAGTTTTTCTACATAATATTTTTTTCAAAAGGCCAGTTTAAAATTTTGAGAGTCTAACATCTCAACCCCTCTCTTAAAGTCTTCTCTTATAAAGATGTGTCCCTGAAAATAAAGAGAATATTGGTGCAAACTGAACAACAGTAGAAAAGATCTCACATTAAGACAAGCCAGAGCACAGAATAACCCAGTTAGAGAGAATGTCTGTGTCAGCCCGCCCTCCCCGTGCTTCTTCTACAACGAGTAGGAAAGATCCCTTTCACACCTGACACAAGTATGCACTGTCCTTCTGAAATAGGAGAAAAGCAATCCCCCAAGGGAAAAGGAGGCCTCTTGGCAGGAGTGAAGCTAGAGAAACCAAAAGCTTAGCTGGCCGGGCCAGTGGTGAGAACTGACTCTCTCCATGGAACGCTACTGGAACCAGTTAGGTTATTTCCCCAGGGTTATGCAACATTCTTAAAATATATTACTTAAAACTGGACAGGACTGTCATCGTGCATTCTATACCAATACTAAGCTTCCGATTCCATGGACCAGAGAATGATAGAACAGACTCAGGTACTTCCTATCCTGTTTTCTGCCTCATTTCCTCCCGTCACACGTACGCCTGGTAATGCAGCATAGAACTTACTTATAGTTTGGTCCTCACTCCTCTAGAATGGATGTGAGCTTCATGAAGACAGGGATTAGCTGCTTTTGGGGGACTGTTTTGTCCACTGCTGTGTCCACTATACCTAGAACAGTGATGAATACACGATAGGTATTCAGTAAGTATTGCTGAATGAACACATGATTTTGGAGTGTGCCTCGCAGACATAAACCGAAATAATCACAGTGATAGAGCTGTTCCAGTTCACAGAAGGTGGTTCCGTGGCCTCAGGGGACACAGCAATGTGGGGAAATGGGAGGACAGGGGAGTCAACATCAGCTCCTCACTCTGCTATTTACTGAGCAAATGAGCCTCTGAGTCTTGCTCAGTTCCATCCTCATTCAAATGGCATTCCCTGCTTCTGGGACAGGATTGTTAGGATCACACAGAAAGCACATGGTCTTGAAGAGGCTTAAATCTCTTGGGACATTATGAAAACTACACATTTTATACACACCAACTGCACATAGACAAGGACAGAAGCGTAAGCATAAAGAGATGCAAGTGTATGGGAACAATTTCAAAGAGGGAGTGAATTGAAAGCTAAGTGCCCACTTCTTACATCTACAGAATAGTTCTTAAACTGCTGCTTTCTAATTTTATACCATGATATTTTAGGATGCAAGTGTCTAAGCAAGTGATTTCATTGATGAACAATGAAGAGATTTGCATCTCTTGCACCACACCGTCCAAGCTTGTCCAATCAGCAGCCTGCAGGCCACGTGCGGCCCAGGACAGCTTTGAATGTGGCCCAACACAAATTTGTAAACTTTGTTAAAGCATCGGGAGATTCTCTTTTACCATCGTTTTTGGCATTTTTGGCATTTTGGCTTTGTTTGTTTGTTTGTTTGTTTGTTTGGCTCATCAGCTGTCATTAGTGTTAGTGTATTTTATGGATGGCCCAAGACAATTCTTCTTCTTCTAATGTGGCCCAGCAAAGTCAAAAGATTGGACACCCTGCCTGGGTATTACAGTTATTTCCTCCTGAAAAGGGAACAAAGGTCATGTTAAAGCGTTCAGAGTTTTTTGGATCCAAAATTTAGGAATCAATATAACCCTATTAAAAAAAAAAAAAAAAGCTTACATTCTAACTCTTTTTACCCATTTTAAATGTGTTTTATCTTCTATACTGAATGCAAGTCTCTTAAATCTTTTCTGGAACAAGATAGGACATAAATCAAATAAATGATTTTTTTAAAGAAGCAGATAGAAACATACCCGCCCATCTCAGGGGTTTCTGTGAGAATGCGATGATAACGTATGTGCAAGTTCTATGTGAGCAAGAGTGTACACCCATGATGTCACTGCAGTTGCTGGTTCTAATCCATAGCTTTCTTCTCGCCACCACTCTGCAGCTGAGCCTCTTTTCCCCCTTTGCCTCTTGTTGCTGAGAGGCAGCGACGACAGGGTAGTTTTAGAAGGATTCTGAAATCCTGTCTTCTTTCTCTCTGCCTACCTTAAAGGGGAAGCATAGTGACACGTTTCTAAGAAGAAAAAGGAAACCTACATGATCTGAACTAATGCAGCCCCGAACGAGTCAGTATGATGTGAATGAAAGAAGGAAAGCCCCTGAATAGTGAGGCCAAAGAAAATACTGAGTGATGGGAAGTATCCTGGCATCCATATTTCTTCCCAGGGGAGCGTTCTGATTTTTGTTCAGATCCCACTCAAGAAATTAACTTTCCTACTAAAAGAGGACAATACATTTTCTTTCAACATGCCATGTGAAATGCCTGCACATTTCCTTACACTGGGGAATGGCTTCGTTATGTGATGATGGGCCTAGGGGAGCCCCAGGCACCACAGCCTCTTCAGGCAGCCTCTACCATGTGGCCTGCTCCACAGATGGCCCTACTGCTCTGGTTCCATGTTTTTACTCTATTCCCTGTCACCAGTGAAAGAAGGTACAGTAGTGAGGTGGAGGTATGACGGACAGTAAGGGCAGTTGGTCAGACTTGGGTTGAACTCCAGATTCTGCCACTTACTAGCTGAGTGACCTGGGCAACTTCCCTCACTTCTCCGGCTTTTTGTTCTTCGTCTGTGGGATAAGCATAAGAGCAGTTGTGTACGTTGTGATTTGAATTAACGGTAATATTTGTCAAGGGTTCAATTCCGGGCCCGGTACCTAAGAGCTGAATAAACAACTGTTGTTGCTGTGATTACTTTTTAGGTAATGTCCAACAAGCATACAATCTGCTAAGGCACAGGCAGGGCCAAAGTCAGAGTAGGAAAACGAAAGGCATGAAGAAACATGAGAAGAGAAAATAAGAAAACGTGCACACTGGGAAAAGGCCCCCAGGACTCCTCTGTCGGTGGGGACACTATCACCGAGTGCCTGCACTTGCAGGAATGAGGTGGCTATCAGGTAATCTAAAGAGGCATAGGTAGTGGGTGCCGCTGGGCCCCGCGGCTCTCGTTCCTTATGCCCACGGGCTTCCTCCCGGCTCACGTTCCCTGCTTCCTGCCAATGTAATGCGCACACATGTGTTTCTACTGATCTATTCCCATCATCTCCTCCTTTGCCATCCCCTCCCCAACATGAGCCTGGCGTGGCCCCCGAAGCCTCCCCCAGGGAGATACTGGCTTCCTCTTGTCTAACCCCTCAACAACACACAGGCTTGAACTAACTAAGCAATTCTGCATTTTATGGTTTCCTGATGCCTCCTAGCAGGAAGGAAACCATTGGTGTCTGTCAAACAGGGTGCATGGCTTTTATCATTCTAATCAATAAGTAGTTGAAGTATGACAGCTATGAATTGGGGCTCCTGAACCCACTCAGCATTGACACCCTGTATAAGGATGTGATGGCCATAGCAGTGGTAGAGGCAAGAGAAAGTGTTCAAGGCAAATGCCAGAAGCAGCGGATCCCAAACTCTGCCCTGGGCCTTTGCCATCTCTGACCTAACCTGGAAGGCACCTCGTGTTCCAAGTCCCTGGGGAGCTTCATGAAATTTCAGACCCTGTCTACCAGAGGGTGATGTGCCTGGGCTTCAGTCAACCCACAGAATGCTGCTATCATCCAAATGGAAAACAGATGAAAGCCAGAGACAGAGAGTCAGAGACAGAGACACAGGCAGACAGAGAACTCTTCCCCACACAGATCAAACTTCAGACTTGCAAAATGCTGCTGAAAAGCCTGACAACTCAACTGACTGCTCAGAGAATCAAAACCTGAAGGAAAGAACATTCACAACGGATCACACAATGAACTTCTTATCTCACAGATAAAAGTGATGAGGTTCTTGAGAAACTGACTTACCAAGACCACCCAGCAAAGTGTTCAGTTTTCTGTAGGCACAATGGAAGTTTATATAAAATTTAAACTTAAGTTTTGGTTGGTTTGTTTTCTCTGACGAGGCTTCTCCTTTTCTATGTGTGTTGTAATGTTTCCCAAAAAATGGACTAATGAACATTTCCAAATATACACAAAAAGAGAGAGAACCACATAATACAACCAACACAAACCTATTACCTCAACAAAACAATTAAGATTTTGCCATACTTAATTCATTAGATTCTTACCTTTAAGTATTGTAAAACCATTCCCCAAGCTTTTATCATTTCATCCCTACATACTCTTTAAAATACAGACATCTTCTCATATCTTTATTGCCCCATACCCCTGAGTTTCTTATTCAGTAGATTTGGGGTGGGACTGGGAATTTTCATTTCTAACATATTCCCAAATGATGCTAGTCAGAGGCCATACATTGTCTTACATACAATGCCATTATCATATCTAACAGATTTAACAGCAATTTCTTGGTATCTAACCCATATTCAATTTTCCTGATTGTCTCAAAAATGTCCATTTACAGATGGCTTATTTCAAAGGTTACATTGTGTTGCTATGTCCTTAAGTTTCTCTCAAATATTTACCAATCAGTTTCCCTTCCCCACAACATGTCTGTTTTGTTTATTGCCCTATAAACTCTAAAGTTGCTAAGAGACTAGATCTTAATTGTTCTCACTATGAAAAGGAAATACTATGTCAATTACATCTAAAAAGTAAAGAAAAAGAAGCCCAGTACTGTGGCACACATGGACTTACCTGTTTGCTTGCCCATAGTGTTACCTAACTTATCCCTCTAACTTTCATATTTCCTGTCATCTGGAAGTTAAGCCCTAGATGTCTGATTACCTATAGATTTTGGCTCTTTTGGCAAGAATACTCCACAGAGGGGGCTATGTGTGGTAAAAATCAAGGCTTAAATCTGAAATATAGATCTGAGACATACATTTTTGTATATTTGGAAAACACAATTTTAAAACACCACCTCACCTAATCTTACACCATTTAAAAACAATCCATGCCCTTTATACTAAAACATACCTTCCTCACTTGAAAGTTTATGGATCCCTCTTTTTCCCTAAGGGAAAAAAGTAATAATTTCTCAGATTCCTCAGTAAGCCACACACCTAGGACCCAGTTCTTGGTCATACTGATCAGTTTACACACTCAACCAGTTTAAAACCCTACACAAGTTAACATTTATTCCATGAAATGCCTGCAGTCTGATGAGAATAATGATTAGTTTTCAACCAACAAAGGCTACCACTTTGCAGCTACACATCTCTCTAAGGTTCTCAGATCCCCACATGTCCTCTAGCATATAGCAAGAAGGAGGGTCCTGCCTTTCAAACAGGCACAATTCCCTAGGCGGGCAGGGCGTGTTTTGAGGGTGCCTTGTGAGCTGAGGAAAAAAGAAACAAGCTGTTTGGGGATGAAATGTGATCTAATGCATGAAAGTGATGAGAATGAACCAGCAAATAAAATTCTTCTTGAGAAAAAAATTCTGATTCCTAAAATCTTTAAAAAGCATGGATGGCATTTTAAGTCATTTTGGCAGATCCGTCTTTGATAGAAAGGGTTTATATTGGCAAATGACCTTCTTAGTTATAAAAGGACACTTATCTAATTCAGTGACTTTTTTTCATTTGAAGGATAAAAATGCAGAAGCCAAAAACTATACTGTTCCAGAGCCCTCCTCCAGCAAATCTCATTTCTTTTCCTACACGCACACACAGGCATGGGATGGTGGGAAAAGCACCGACTCCTAGAGGTTAATGAAATTCCATGTAATTAGGCCAGCACAGTTGGGGACACTGTGATAAATGTTATTTCGCTGTGTTTCATTCACTCTGTTTTATGAACCTTATTGTTGGCTTTTTTAGAATTCTATGCCTAGGGAAGGGAAGAAAGAAGAGCTGGGTTCTGGCAGTCAATTGATTAATGATGAATAAATTCTAATTTCTTCTTCTGTTGAAATGGAAGAATAGTACACAACAAGAGGACACATTGATACTTGCAAGCAGAGGTAAATAAATTGTGTTCACTGGAGAAAATGTTTGCAGTCATCTCTTAAAAGTAACTGTGAGTTGTAATAATCAACTCTGAGCAGCAGTGGGACATTGATCGAAAACTTAATTTTAGATAAGAGTTTTCATGGGCAGAAAAGAAATGCTTCAGCAATGAAAAGTCATGTTTGTTGAACCAGTAAACAGTACTGCCAGGGGGAAAATTATTTTGTTATCAACACTTTTGAACATTACTCATTTAATAATTACATTGGCACTGGTATAATGCATAATACGCTTGGTTAGACATAATCCTTCTTAAAGCAGTATTCTGTAAGAGCTTCTGTTTATTCTGATTCACTTACCTTGAAAGTCAAAATCTTGTTTACAACAATTAGATAAGCCCTCGTAATATATTACAACATTACTCAGCACAGGGGTTATTCTTTAAGTTATGGAATTGATTAAAAATCCCTTCAAGTACCAGATCTTTATCATCAGAATTCAAAAGGAGGTTTGCAATAATACCATCCACTTGCTCTATAAAATATTAACTACCAGATCTATAATATTTATGCCAGCTGGGAATACAAGCATGACAAAGGCATAACCCCTACTAAAGAAATTCACAACCTACTGATAACAGCTTCTACAGAAGCTGCCATTGGT